>JAQMRL010000021.1:3363822-3402125 GCA_035578175.1 Catonia carolina | reverse complement strand
CACATATCAGAGTGCGTCCTAATTTTAACCATGAGTGAAAGACGCAAACTGAAAATCAACCTCAGTTTGGCTTAAAAATACGGAAAATCACTCTTTCACGCTAAACTAGGCTCTGTAGAGAGAATGCTTTAAATAAAAGTTGTAGATCTTTTAATTTCCTATAAATTTGATTATATACACTTTTGTCGTAAAATGCATAATAAGGCTGAAATCGTAAAACAATCAAGTTTTTACACTATTTGTGAGAAGAAAACAGAAAATCACTAATTACCGCCAAACTAAGCTTTATACAAAAAAGATTGAATTAAAAGTTATAGGATTTTAAGTTCTCTACATTTTTTATTTCTTATAATATAGTTTTACTTCTTATAATTGTAGTTTACAAAACTAGAAATATAAAAGGCTATTATGTTATTAAATAATCTAATATTATTTTTTACTTTCTCTTGCCTATATGAATATTATGAAGGAAAGTATTGTATTCATGGCGATTTTAAGAAATCGAGTTTTCACCGGATCTACACGTTTTCAGACCCCATCAGCCCAAAAAACATGTTTTTAGTGATTGGTATGTGTGTGTCTATGTAAACAGAATATCTCAAAAACAGAACATCGTACGAACTTAAAACTTAAAATATTTAAGTTACATACCACTACCGGACCTGACACGAACATTTTCATCAAAATCGGTCAACAGGGAGTAGTAGTTTATTCGTGTAATTTTTCACTTTTTTGCGATTTTCTCAGAAATGGGTTCTACGATTATTTTAAAATCACCTGGTTTACTAAATTTTTTATCCTGTAGCTACAAGATAGGGTAGGCGCCAAGTTTGCTGAAATTCTTGGTGAGGCTGTTTTCACGTAAAAAATTGCTTTTTAAGAATCCGACTTTAATATGCTTTTAAACCCAAAAATGTGTATGATAAAAGTTGTAGAGAATATAAAATCCTACAACTTTTATTACAAACATTTTTTTGTATAACCTTTAGTTTAGCGGGTAATTAGCAATTTTCTGTTTTTTTTTCACAAAACGTGTGGAAAATCAATTTTTTTAAGATTTCGGCCTTAGTATGTATTTTACGAAAAAAGTGTATAAACAAATTTATAGAAAATAAAAAATCTACAACTTTTATTCTTTTTTGTAGCGTGAAAGAGTGATTTTCTGTATTTTTAAGCCAAAGTAAGGTCGATTTTCATTTTGCGTCTTTCACTCATGATTAAAATAAGATTATATTTTTTGAGGTTAGTTTTTTGTTTATTTCTAATGTTTTATCACTAAATATTAGGTTTTATTGGTCATTATTTGCATTAAAAATTATTTGTAATTAGAGAAAATTGTGTGAGTGTTTCACACCAGATTTTTAAACTCTAATATGTGTATGTTGCCCATAACAGACAGGTGGAGTGTTAAATTATTTACACTCAATCTGTTCGTTACAGGGTTAAAATAAATAGTTCTCTTTCTTAACACATAGTCAGCCAATTAAATGACTGAATCATTTAAGAACAGAAGAGGTAGAGGTGTAAAAGACAATAATCAGAGTTATCTCCTCTGAAAGTAATGAATTTTATCATACAGCCAGACGCTGTGGTGAATGAAGTGAAGGTGTCATTTGCAGAGTGGAAAATATGTGCTTTTTAGAGGACCCGGCATACTGATAAGCGTACTTTTCCACTCAATGAGTGTTGGCAATGGTAAACCACCTTACTCCTCGTTTTACTTAGTAAAACCTCTTTAGGTTCAAACCAGCCTTTTGGCTGATGACCTAAACAACAACAACATGTGTACGTTGCAATCTGTTCAATTTAAATTAATAAGTAATCCCATGACCCTAATCAAATTAAAAATTAAAAATATGCCAGACATTATGAGGTATAAAAAAGCAGTAACCATTTGGCTATTGGAAGTAGGGAGAGACGTTATAGAAAAAAATCTGGTATGAAGCACTCACACAACTTTCTCTTGCCAATGCAAATAATTAACAATAAACCTAACATTAGTAACAAAACATTAGAAATAAACAAAAAACATCATCATCATCATTATCTGGGTATCCTTCCAGCAGGCCGGGTAGGATTTGAGTGGACGATATGCCTCCATCTATCTCTATCTTGATATACCTTTTGTATTCTGATATCCTGTAGTGTCATTCCTTTTGTTAGGAGATCATCCCTTATTTGGTCAGTCCATCTTCTTCTGGGACGTCCAACGGGTCTCTTTCCAGATACCTCCATGTCCAAGTACTGTCTGGGGATACGTGCCTCTGGCACCCTTTGTACATGTCCAAACCATTTGAGTCTTGCGGTACGTAATCTTTCTTCCATCATTAAGGTCACCTGCATATCTCTTCTTATATATTCATTTCTGACCTTGTCTCTTCTGGTCTTCTGCAAGGCTGATCTTAAAAATTTCATCTCACATGCCTGTAATTTGCTAATGTCCCCTTTCAATAAGACACAGCTTTCTAGGCCATATGTCATTATTGGAAGAAGATATTTTTTAAACATGGTCTGTTTGGCTCTTATGGAAACATAACCTTATTTTAATCATGAGTGAAAGACGCAAAATGAAAATCGACCTCAGTTTGGCTTAAAAAATACGGAAAATCGCTCTTTCACGGTAAACTAGGCACTGTACAAAAAAATGCATCACATAAGAGTTGTAGATCTTTTAATTTCCTATAAATTCGATTATATACACTTTTGTCATAAAATGCATAAGTTACTAAGGCCGAAATCTTTAAAAAATCGATTTTTCACACGTTTTCGTGAGAAAAAAAAACAGAAAATCGCTAATTACCGCTAAACTAAGTGTTAGGCCTATACAAAAAAATGTAAGAAATAAAAGTTGTAGCATTATAAATTCTCTACAACTTTAATTATATAAATGTTTGCGCTAATATGCATATTAGAGCCTTAATATAAAAAAAAATTTGTTGATGTGAAAACAGCCTCACCATGAATTTTAGCAAACATGGTGCCTACCCTGTCTTCTAGAGCATAAAAAAATTAGTAAACAATGCGATTTTTAAAAAAATCGTAGGACCAGTTTTTGAAAAAATCACAAAAAAGTGAAAAATTACACGAATAAACTACTACTTCCGGTTAACCGATTTTAATGAAAATGTTCGTGTCGGGTTGGTAGTGGTATTTATTTTAAGTTTCAAGTTTCACGTTCGTACGATGTTCCGTTCTTGAGATATTCTGTTCACAAACACACACACACACACACACACACACACACACACACGCACGCACGCACGCACGCACGCGCACACACACACCCACACACTTACACACACAGACCAATCGCTAAAAACATGTTTTTTGGGTTCAGGGGGTCTGAAAACGTGTAGATCCGGTGAAAACAAGATTTTGAAAAATCGACATGAAAACAATACTTTCCTTCCTATATATTCATATAGGCAAGAGAAAGTAAAAATGGTTACTCCAGGAAACATAGTTTTGTGAGCTCGTCTACCGGTTTCAATTTTAGTTTTCTATTTTCAAAAAAATTTTTTTGTCTTGCATATTATATTGTTTGTTTTGCTTCTTATTTGTACATGTAATTATATACCAGCATATTATTTTTTTAATAAAAATGTTTTTATTACTTTAATTAGTAACTAATCAGGTCCAAGGAAAATGGTGGATAGTCCCCAACAATATAGTTTATAAGGAAAATGAGCCGATATTGGACACAATGAGGAAGAGGAGAGTCGCTTTCTTTGGCCACCTTAGCAGACTGCCTGACTCAAGACTCATTAAACAGCTCCTTGACTACCAAATGAAGAATAAGATCCAAAACAAATGGATGCAGGAAGTCATGTCAGACATGAAGAACTTGAATATAAATGAAGAAATGATCCAGAGACGAGAGGAGAAGACCATCCTAAAGGAAAAGAAGATAACCCAACTGCCTTTCAGAGAGAGAAGACAGCCGAATGCATCTGTAGCAGAGAGATTGAGAGCCACCAGGTTAAGGAATATGAAATTGATGTGGGAACGAAGGAAACAACAGTGTGGTGCCACAACTAACTCCTCAAGGAACGCATATGTCCATGAGTGACTTGAGTGCTCCAATTGGGGCGTAAATAAAAAAAAAAAAAAATTAGTAACTAACATGTAGTTGTAATTACTAACACACTAATAGATTACCGTAGTATAGTAGCTGCAGTATTTAACAAACAAAGAAGCACTGAATTGATCTACCCTTGAACATGGGAAACCATAGTTGGGTGGATTAATTTCCCCACCGTGAATTATAATAAACAGTTATTAGATTATCAAAGTATAATTAAGGAAATTAACATTTATTTTGTATTGATATATTTTTTGTAAGCAATGGGAAATCTTCTTCTTCTTCTTCTTACTATCAAGGATTAGGCATAAGCCTGTTCCGAACTCACAAACCATCCGGTACGTCTACACAAACACCGTAGATCTTGACTACTGCCATCTTCTTCGAGGTCTTTTCACCTCCCTTCTTCTAACTAGAACATATTTCGTCATTTTTAGAGGTATTCTCTCCTCTGACGTCCGTTCCAATTTGTTGCCTCCATTGATTCCGGTACTCCTCCACTTTTTCATTCAAGGCAATGGGAAATAAAATAAATAAATAAATAAAAATAAATTAGATGAGGATGATATAGGTATATAGCACATTCAAGGTCTTTGTCAGCGTCTAAGAAAATTGGTACTTAGAAAAAATTGGAAAATTGAACTTTGAAAATTAGAACTTTGGAAAATCGGAACTTATAGGAGTACTAAATCAGCTGTTTAACAGCTTTTTTTCGAAGACGAAGGTTCTTGGTTCAAATCCTAGTAAAGGTAGTTACTTTTATACGGATTTGAATACTAGACCGTGGTTACCGGTGTAGTTTTATGGTTGGGGTTCAATTAACCATACTCTCTCAGGAATAGTCGGCCTGGGTCTGTACAAGACTACACCTCATTTACACGTCATACACATCATCCTCATCTCATTGGGTCATGGGGTTGCTTATTGTTCTGAAGTGAACAGATTGCAACGTGCACAAAGTAGGAATAAAATAAAAATAAAAAAATGTTCCGCTAAAAATTTCGGAAGTCTTCAGTTGTTATATTCACAATCTTATTTTACTTTCTCTTGCCTATATGAATATATAAGAAGGAAAGTAATGTTTTCATGTCGATTTTTTAAAATCGAGTTTTCACCGGATCTACACGTTTTGAGACCCCCTGAACCCAAAAACCATGTTTTTAGCGATTGGTCTGTGTGTGTGTGTGTGTGTGTGTGTGTGTGTGTGTGTGAACAGAATATCTCAAGAACGGAACATCGTACGAACTTGAAACTTGAAACTTAAGTTACATACCACTACCGGACCCTACACGAACATTTTCATCAAAATCAGTCAACCGGAAGTAGTAGTTTATTCGTGTAATTTTTCACTTTTTCGAGATTTTCTCAAAAACTGGTCCTATGATTTTTTAAAAATCTCCTGATTTACTAACTTTTTTATGCTCTACAAGATAGGGCAGGCGCCATGTTTGTTAAAATTTTCGGTGAGGGTGTTTTCACGTAAAGAAAAGGTTTTTTTAAGATTACGGCTTTAATATGCATTTTAGCGCAAAACTTTCATAATAAAAGTTGTAGAGAATTTAAAATTCTACAACTTTAACTTTTAACATTTTTTTGTATAACGCTTAGTTTAGCGGTAATTATTAATTTTCTATTTTTTTCTCACGAAAACGTGTATAAAATCATTTTATTTTTAATTCCGGCCTTAGTATGCATTTTACGACAAAAGTGTATATAATAAAATTTATAGGAAATTAAAAGATCTACAACTTTTAATTTGAGCTTTTTTCTCTACAGAGCCTAGTTTAGCGTGAAAGAGTGATTTTCCGAATCTTTAAGGCAAACTGAGATCGATTTTCATTTTGCGTCTTTCATAATATGATTAAAATTAGGTTATGTTTACTGAGGTTAGTTTTTTGTTTATTTCTATTGTTTTATTACTAATGTTAGGTTTATTGTTAATTGTTTTCATTGGCAAGAGAAAGTTGTGTGAGTGTTTCACACCAGATTTTTTTCTTAAACATGATTTCAAAAACAAAGTGCACATTACATAATTAAATACGATACAATATTATTTTAATCAAATTTTTTAATAGGTCCGTGTGGTTTAAGGCAAATTTAGTATAATACAAGGACATTAAACAGTATGTGTGTTATTTATTTATATTGTATATTATTTTATTAAAAAGGGTTTGTTGGTTTACGTGGTGAGGTATTGTGGAGAGGTTACAGAGGAAGGTTGTGCCTATAGTTTGGCTGACGGGTGCTTAGTTGGCGTTCGTAGCCTGAGAGCATACTGTGGTCAGAATACATAATATCAGAAGAGAAAGAGAACGGGAGAGAAAATTTTAGATGAAGTATAACCTACGTTATTCTCTCTCTCTCTCAATATCAATTTCTCTCCCTCACTCTCTCTCTCTCTTTCATTTTCACTCTCTCTAACTCTCTCTCTTTCATTCTCTCTCTCACTCTCTCTCTTTCATTCTCACTCAACCCTTCTCTCTTTCATTCTCTCTCTCACTCTCTCTCTCTCTTTCATTCCCCTCTATCCCTCTCTCTCTCTCTCTATCCCCCTCCCTCACTCTTACTCTCTCTCTTTCTCTCTCTCTTTCATTCTCTATCCAATCCTTCCCCCTTTAAATTTTCTCTCTTTCCAATATTCTGTCGAAACTTTATGTGTACAATTCGATTCGTGACTAACCGTGTATAAGTTTTCTGACTTCTACTTGTTTAGTTAAAGTTTAATCCAAATACGTTCGTTATTTGAATGTGAAATAAATCTTTTAATATTTACTTCTCATTTTTATTTTGTAATATTATACATTTTAATTATTTCTGAAAACTTGTCGGTGTTCTTCACTTTTCGAATTATAAATCATTGTACTAGAGTTTTGTTTAAGATTAATATAAAAAAATCTTATGAACAGTCACAAGACTTTTTCTAGCTGATGTAAATATCTAACAATATAATTAATGTTTAATCATGATTAAATAATAAAGAATGAAAAACGTAACCTAATTTTAATCATGAGTGAATGAGGCAAAATAAAAATGTTCGTGTCGGGTCCGGTAGTGGTATGTAGGCCTAACTTAAGTTTCAAGTTTCAAGTTCGTACGATGTTTCGTTCTTGAGATATTTTGTGTATACATACACACACACGCGCGCGCGCGCACACACACACACGCGCGCGCACGCACGCGCACACACACACACACATACTCGTATACACAGACCAATCGCTAAAAACATGTTTTTTTGGATTCAGGGGGTCTGAAAACATGTAGATCCGGTGAAAACCCGATTTTTAAAAATCGACATGAAAACAATACTTTCCTTCCTATATATTCATTTAGGCAAGAGAAAGTAAAAATTGTAAAAAACTATTTAAGAAATTTTATATTTAAACAATATACAATTGGAGTGTTAAATAGTGTATTTATTTTTTTTTTATTATAGCGGAAAAGGAGATTAAAGAACGCTCTGAAACTTTTCTAATGAATATATCTTACTGTCTTTTTCTTTTTGTGATTTTGTGATAAAATACTCTGAATATTTCATGATTAAAATGGTCTTTTATTCTTTGAAAAGGTGAACTGTACCATAGCATTAATGTTTTATCATTAAGAAAGACTGTTTATGCGATTTTATTATTTGCTTCTCTTCCCAGAGTAGTCACCCTTTTTCAATTTTATAATCTTTCCATTCCGTACTTCAAATGTTTTTCTAATCTGTGAATTTTTTATTTTATATTTATTAAACCTTATAATTATTAACAGGACTAAGTATTGAAAAGTTCAAACAAAAATTTCTCAATCTATCCTAATATTACTAAGACAAAACGTGCTTTTTCTTTGCAGGGTAACAAAACTATTGAAGGAATTTTCATAAAATTTTGACAGCATATTCGAATTTATATTTACAGTAAAATATTAGTTTTTATAATGTTTTATTACTATTGTTAGGTTTATTGTTAATTATTTGCATTGGCAAGAGAAAGTTGTGTGAGTGTTTCACACCAGATTTTACTTTCTCTTGCCTATATGAATATATAGGAAGGAAAGTATTGTTTTCATGTCGATTTTAAGGAATCGAGTTTTCACCGGATCTATACGTTTTCAGACCCCCTGAACCCAAAAAACATGTTTTTAGCGATTGGTCTGTGTGTGTGTGTGTGTGTGTGTGTGTGTGTGTTTGTGTGTGTGTGTGTGTGTGTATGTGTATGTGTGTGTGTGTACAAAATATCTCAAGAACGGAACATCGTACGGACTTGAAACTTGAAACTTAAGTTACATACCACTACCGGACCTGACACGAACATTTTCATCAAAATCAGTCGACCGGAAGTAGTAGTCGATTGGACACCTGCGGTGTCCAATCGAGTTTCCAGCACGCTCTCCAGAACTTAAACAGCTGGATTTCTTCTTTTTATGGGGCACAGTAAAAGATGAGGTGTACAAACGTAAACCACGTAACCTAGACATTCTTTGGAATGAGATTCAAGCCGTGTGTACAGAAATCTCATTGGACGTTTTGAAACGATGTACAGAATCAGTGATGACTCGTACTCGGAAGTGTATTGATGCTGTAGGCAGGGGTCTCCACATCAGGGGGGGCCACATCCGGCCCGCGAACAGATTTTTTCCGGCCCGCGCAAAGCTAGCATACTGAAAAAAAAATTTATTTGATAATATATTTCCTTTTAAGCATTTTACCATTAAATATGAGTACAGTAGTCGTCTCTCACTTGCCACTTCTTTTCTCAATAAGTGTAAAACTAGCTGTAAACAAGTAGTGATCAACCATTGTTTGACCCTAAGTGGGCTGAAATTTTAAGTGGCAAACAAATGCAATGTTCTCACTAAAAAATAATTGTTCCTTTTAAGCTTTAAACTTGTTGTAAACTCATGTATTGTCAAGTTTTCTTTAAAATTCAATGAAGTACATTATGTAGTAAATTGAAAAGATTTGGTTTTGTTGTATCATCCTGTTTTCATTAAGCCTACTTGAAAACTCCTTTTACAGAACAAATATTATTTTATAGCAAATATAATTATTTGTTTGGTCACAGGTTTTTTTTACAATCACGTAAAGAATTTTAGTTAGCCAACAACAAAGATATATAATAACAAAGATATATAACAACAAAGATATATATTATAAGGAAATATAGCAACTTAAAAAACTAAGCAAAAAAATGTCAAAAACCACCACTGAGCTCGTAATTAGAAAAAACTTCGACGGTGTATGGGTGGGGGGCTAGACTTTCTGCCCTGAAATATTGCTGGCCCACCGTTCCTCCAAAAATTTATAATGTGGCCCTTGAGTAAAAAATGTGGGTGACCTACAGTGTACGTCACCAATTTGAACAGTATTAACATTTGTTATTTACGTTTTATTTACATTAGACTTTAAGCTTTCTAATTTCCTGAAATTTAACTTTGTAGAACGGTAAATAAATTTTCTATGGAAGTTCAAAGTGTATAAATTTTTTGAAGTAAAATTTATTGACTGAATTTTATTTTTAAGAAAAAGTAAACACTTAACATAGATAAATTTTTAGAGGTAAAATATTTTTTAAACTTCATATTATAAGTCCTAAACTAACTGAACATCGAATAAAACGATAAACCTTTTTAAAGGCAATTATGCAAGTCTTCTTATTATGAAAATAATATCATTGAAATGTGAGATTTGATTCACGGAGAAAAATATCCTTTGAAAGAATAAACTAGTAAAGAACTTAAACCATGCACAGTACTTGAAATACCAATACTATTGATCTGGGATCTAAAGTTATCTCGTATTTCTAAAGATAAAATCTGGTGTGAAACACTCACACAACTTTCTCTTGCCAATGCAAATAATTAATAATAAACCTAACATTATTAATAAAATATTAGAAATAAACAAAAACTAACCTCAAAAACATAACCTTATTTTAATCATGAGTGAATGACGCAAAATGACAATCGAACTCAGTTTGGCTTAAAAATACGGAAAATCACGCTTTCACGCTAAACTAGGCTCTGTAGAGAAAAATGCTCTAAACAAAAGTTGTAGATCTTTTAATTTTCTATAAATTTAATTATATACACTTTTGTCGTAAAATGCATACTAAGAACGAAATGTTAAAAATATCGATTTTTCTCACGTTTTCGTGAGAAAAAAAACAGAAAATTGCAAATTACCGCTAAACTAAGCGTTATACAAAAACATGTTTGAATTAAAGTTGTAGAATTTTACATTCTCTACAACTTTTATTATATAACGTTTTGCGCTAAAATGCATATTAAAGCTGCAATCTTAAAAAGAAAATGTTTTTACGTAAAAACAGCCTCAAGCAGAATTTCAGCAAACATGGCGCCTATTCTATATTGTAGAGCATAAAAAATTTAGTAAACCAGGCGATTTTAAAAAAAATCGTAGGACTAGTTTTTGAGAAAATCGCAAAAAAGTGAAAAATTATACGAATAAACTACTACTTCCGGTTGACCGATTTTGATGAAAATGTTCGTGTCGGGTCCGGTAGTGATATGTAACTTAAGTTTCAAGTTTCAAGTTCGTACGATGTTCCGTTCTTGAGATATTCTGTTCACACACACACACAGACACACACACAGACCAATCGCTAAAAACATGTTTTTTGGGTTCTGAAAACGTATAGATCCGGTGAAAACTCGATTTCGAAAAATCGACATGAAAACAATACTTTCCTTCCTATATATTCATATAGGCAAGAGAAAGTAAAAATCAACTTAAAATGTAATCTTGAGATTCCTTATTGAAATCTTTTGTGTAGCAGTGAAGTACTTTCAAAAATACGAATCCTGTATACAAAAGTTAAAGGTTTTAGGTTATTACAATTATATTAAAAGTTTTTTCTCGTAGAGAGCCAATTTTAGACCATGTGAGGTAACATTAGACGTTTCTGGAAGCTCTTGTTGCAGCCCGCATTCTCAGCATTCGTTCACTATAGGCTTTTCTTCTTTCTTCTGTCCAACCGGTATTCTGTTTTTACTCTTCATTGAAACGCTTAAAGTTCATAATTATTTATCCAAACTCGGTTTGGCTCATTTAGTTTTTTCAATATTTACTTTCTCTTGCCTATATGAATTATTAGGAAGGAAAGTATTGTTTTCATGTCGATTTTTCGAAATCGAGTTTTCACCGGATCTATACGTTTTCAGACCCCCTGAACCCAAAAAACATGTTTTTAGCGATTTGTCTGTGTGTGTGTGTGTGTGTGTGTGTGTGTGTGTGTGAACAAAATATCTCAAGAACGGAACATCGTACAAACTTCAAACTTGAAACTTAAGTTACATACCACTACCGGACCCGACACGAACATTTTCATCAAAATCGGTTAACCGGAAGTAGTAGTTTATTCGTGTAATTTTTCACTTTCTTGCGATTTTCTCAAAAACTGGTCCTACGATTTTTTTTAAAATCGGCTATTTTACGCAATTTTTTATTCTCTACAAGATATGGTAGGCGTCATGTTTGCTGAAATTCTGGGTGAGGCTGTTTTCACGTAAAAACATAGTTTTTTAAGGTTACGGCTTTAATATGCAATTTAGAGCAAACATTTATATAATAAAAGTTGTAGAGAATTTAAAAACCTACAACTTTTATTTCAAACATTTTTTTGTATAACGCTTAGTTTAGCAGTAATTAGCGATTTTCTGTTTTTTTCTCACGGAAACGTGTGAAAAATCGATTTTTTTAACATTTCGGCCTTAGTACTCATTTTACGACAAAAGTGTATTTAACCAAATTTATAGAAAATTAAAAGATCTACAACTTTTATTTAAAGAATTTTTCTCTAAAGAGCCTAGTTTAGCGTGAAAGAGTGATTTTCCGTATTTCTAAGCCAAACTGAGGTCGATTTTCATTTTGCGTCTTTTACTCATGATTAAAATAAGGTTATGTTTTTTTGTTTATTTGTAATGTTTTATTACTAATTAGAAAATAAATATCTGTAATGTTCTATTATTCATAATTTGCACTGGCAAGAGAAAGTTGTGTGAGTGTTTCACACCAGATTTTTTTAAAACGTTTATGACTGAGTTTATGAGTGAAAGACCCAAAATGAAAATCGACCTCAGTTTGACTTAACAATACGGAAAATCACTCTTTCTCACTAAACTAGGCTCCGTGAAGAAAAATGCTCTCAATAAAAGTTGTAGATCTTTTAATTTTCTATAAATTTAATTAAATACACTTTTGTCGTAAAATGCATACTAAGGCCGAAATCTTTAAAAAATAAATTTTTCACACATTTTCGTGAGAAAAAACAGAAAATCGCAAATTACCGCTAAACTAAGCGTTATACAAAAAAATGTTTGAAATAAAAGTTGTAGGTTTTTAAATTCTCTACAACTTTTAATATGTACTATTTTGCTCTAAATTGCATATTAAAGCCGTAATCTTAAAAAAAAACAATGTTTTTACGTAAAAACAGCCTCACCCAGAATTTCAGTAAACATGACGCCTATCCTATCTTGTAGAGAATAAAAAATTGAGTAAACCAGGCGATTTTTTAAAAAATCGTAGGACCAGTTTTTGAGAAAATCACAAAAAAGTTAAAAATTACACGAATAAACTACTACTTCCGGTTGACCGATTTTGATGAAAATGTTCGTGTCGGGTCCGGTAGTAGTATGTAGCTTAAGTTTCAAGTTCGTACGATGTTCCGTTCTTGAGATATTCTGTCCACACACACGCACAAACACACACACACACACACACACACACACACACACACCAATCGCTAAAAACATGTTTTTTGGGTTCAGGGGGTCTGAAAACGTATAGATCCGGTGAAAACTCGATTTCGAAAATCGACATGAAAACAATACTTTCCTTCCTATATATTCATATAGGCAAGAGAAAGTAAAAATGATAAACTCCGTAGAGTTCTATTCGCTAAACGTATATTTTTATTTTTATTTTGTGAAAAAAGTGAGTAAAAATATTACGTTCGTAAGAGAAAGGTGGAATAACTGCAGGCTGTTAATAAATAAAGCAACATGTTGTTGGTTACCATTTTCCATATTGCGCAAAATTTTACACCACTTTTACACAAAACAAAAAATAAAAAGCAGAGATAAAAACGAGAAAGTGGTTTTAGATGAAAGGGGAAGGAGGAGGAATTGAAAGATATCAACATTCAGAAAGAACTGTCCCGAAAATCCTTCTGCTTTTACCTGACTATTAAAAAACACTTTACAGGATTATATTTTATCCCTATTTTCATGAAGAATACCGTAGCCTACTTAAGAAGTGGTTTACTTAGATATCTTACTTAATATACATTATTCAAATCTAATAGAGTATTTTTTATATAAATATTTTCTAAACAATGTATATACAGTATAATCTCGGTAGTCCGGCCGTGCAGTAGTCCGGCACCTCCAGTAATCCGGTCCTTAAAATATTAGGTCTAAAAGTATGATACCACCGGGTTGGTCTAGAGGTAAAGTCGTCGCCAAAATCAGCTGTTTAACAGCTGTTTTTAGGAGACGAAGGTTCCTGGCTCAAATCCTAGTAAATAAAGGTAGTTGTTTTTATACGGATTTGAATACTAGACAGTGGTTACCGGTGTACTTTGATGGTTGGGGTTTAATTAACCATACTCTCTCAGGAATGGTCAACCTGAGTCTGTACAAGACTACACCTCATTTACACGCCATACACATCATCCTCATCTCATTGGGTCATGGGGTTGTTTATTGTTCTGAATTGAACAGATTGCAACGTACACAAATTAAGAATTAAAAAAAAATGTATGAAACCTCATCCAGGACAGATTTTGGTAAAAGATTTAAATAGAATTAGGGAAATCAACTCGACCTAATTACGGCGGATTTAATATAACATGTATGTTTAGGATTTGATTAAAGAAATCAATAAACAGACCTTAATAAATTATTGTTAAATGGAATAATTTTTGGCCTTTTATTCAAAACCTACAACTGGGCCATACTCTATACTTCATGCTGAATTGACAACGAAACGTAATTCTCAGAACACGAGCACTCCCATACCGCACTAGGAGATGTCAATAGCCGATAATTATGTTTAGTACAATGACTACACAAGTACTCAGCAAACCTTTTTTAATTACTAGTTAATTTATTTTAAAATCACATAGAAATCATTGCATATTCATTTTTGTTTAAATGTATAATTTTATAGTTCCAAAATTTCCAACACATCCAGTAATCCGGCATTTTCAGTAATCCGGCACCCTTTCGGTCCCGAACAGGCCGCACTACTGAGATTCTACTGTATATAAAATTTGATGTGTGAGTGTGTGTGTCTGTGTGTGAACAGAATATCTCAAGAACGGAACATCGTACGAACTTGAAACTTGAAACTTAAGTTACATACCACTACCGGACGCGACACGAACATTTTCATCAAAATCGGTCAACCGGAAGTAGTAGTTTATTCGTATAATTTTTCAGTTTTTTGCGATTTTCTCAAAAACTGGTCCTACGATTTTTTTAAAAATCGCCTATTTTACTCAATTTTTTATTCTCTACAAGATAGGGTAGGCGCCATGTTTGCTGAAATTCTCGGTGAGGCTGTTTTCACGTAAAAACGTTGTTTTTTTAAGATTACGGCTTTAATATAAATTTTAGCGCAAAAACTTATATAATAAAAGTTGTAGAGAATTAAAAAACCTACAACTTCTGTTTCAAACATTGTTTTGTATAACGCTTAGTTTAGCGGTAATTTGCGATTTTCTGTTTTTTTTCTCACGAAAACGTGAGAAAAATCGATTTTTTTAACATTTCGGTCTTAGTATGCATTTTACGACAAAAGTGTATACAGTTAAATTTATAGAAAATTAAAAGATCTACAACTTTTGTTTAAAGCATTTTTCTCTACAGAGCCTAGTTTAGCGTGAAAGCGTGATTTTCCGTATTTTTAAGCCAAACTGAGTTCGATTGTCATTTTGCGTCATTCACTCATGATTGAAATAAGGTTATGTTTTTGAGGTTAGTTTTTGTTCATTTCTAATGTTTTAATACTAATGTTAGGTTTATTTTTAATCATTTGCACTGGCAAGAGAAAGTTGTGTGAGTGTTTCACACCAGATTTTTTTCTATGGTGTTATTTAAAAGGAACTGTTTACCAAACAACCCCCCACAGTATACAAGAGCTAAAGAATAACATCGTGGCAGCCATTCAAGCTATAGACGTTTCCGTATTGCGTCGTGTGTGCATTAATAACATTGAATGAGCGAAAAAATGTGTAAGCGTTCAAGGACGCCATTTTCAGCATCTACTGTAAAGGTGAAGTTGAAATTTGTAAATAAATGTTAAATGAATATGTAAAATTATATATTCTATTTATTCATTTACTATTTGAATCCAATTGAGTGCCGAAGGCCGCTGTTAAATGCATTGGGCTACTTTTAAATGAATCACACGTTATAATCTGCTGCTTTTAAACCAGCTGATGTGATTCAAATAAAGATTTGTCATAAATAAAGTCATATGATTTAGCAAATAGCGAGGTGGTGCTAAGGATTACAGTTGCGGTAATGTATCATGTCTCTACTCCATTGGCGTTTCAGTCGTCTATGTGCGATTCCTGGTAGGTCTGCAGAATTCTTATTGCATGAGGGATTGATATGATTTTTAAGTTTATCTCTGAACCTGTGGTACAGTTTTATATATGTGTCGTTGACGTAAGGAACGTGTAAGTCATCGTGTAGTGTTCTATTGGGTACGTAACTCGGGCAATTAGTAATCAATCGTAAGAATTTACTTTCAAAACGTTGTATTCCTGAAATTATAGATGACTTTGCTGCACCTTAAATTTGACAACCATACATCCAGATTGGTTGTAGCATCACCTTGTATGTCAAGAGTTTTGAAGCCATAGGTTGTTTTGACTGCTTGGATAATAGCCTGTACAACTGTTTCTTTCTGTTATTTAGCAGAAGTCGCTTTTGGTTAACTTATTTTTTCTACCTCAACCGCCTGTCTAAATGTAGCCCAAGGTACCGAACATTGTTTGTTTGCGGAAGAGGTTGGTTGAATAAAAATGATTGACTTAAAATTAAAATTTAAAAAAAAATCTGGTGTGAAACACTCACACAACTTTCTCTTGGCATTGCAAATAATTAATAATAAAACGTAACATTAGTAATAAAACATTAGAAACACCTCTTTAATAAAATAACACCTCAAAAAACGTAACCTGATTTTAATCATGAGTTAAAAACGCAAAACGAAAATCGACCTCAGTTTGGCTTAAAAATACGGAAAATCACTCGTTCACACTAAGCTAGACTCTATAGAGAAAAATGCTTTAAATAAAAGCTGTAGATCATTTAATTTTTTATAAATTTAATTATATACACTTTTGTCGTAAAGTGCATACTGAAGCCAAAATCTTAAAAAAATCGATTTTTTACACGATTTCGTGAGAAAAAAACAGAAAATCGCTAATTACAGCTAAACTAAGCGTTATAAAAACAATGTTTGAAAAAAAAGTTGTAGGTTTTTAAATTTTCTACAACTTTTCTTTTATAAATTTTTGCGCTAAAATGCGTATTAAAACCGTAATCTTAAAAAAACAATTTCTTTACGTGAAAACAGCCTCACCAAGAATTTCAGCAAACATTACGCCTACTCTATCTTGTAGAGCATAAAAAATTAAGTAGACCAGGCGATTTAAAAAAAAATCGTAGAACCAGTGTTTGAGAAAACCGCAAAAAAGTGAAAAATTACACGAATAAACTACTACTTCTGGTTGACCGATTTATATGAAAATATTCGTGTCGGGTCCGGGGTAGTGGTATGTAACTTAAGTTTTAAGTTTCAAGTTCGTACAACGTTGCATTCTTGAGATATTCAGTTCACAAACACACACACACACACAAACACACAGACCAATCGCTAAAAACATGTTTTTTTGAGTTCAGGGGATCTGAAAACGTGTAGATCCGGTGAAAATTCGATTTCGAAAAATCAACATGAAAACAATACTTTCCTTCCTATATATTCATATAGGCAAGAGAAAGTAAAAATAAAATAAAAGACTTTTAATAACAAATAAATAATAATTCTGACAATAATTTAACATGAAAAGAAATTTTGAATACAAGAAAACCATCCCTTAAGGAAAATTTTTGGATTGATTTCAAGAAAAGTTTTAGGTTGTGGAAAAGATATAAAAGAGAATGTTATAATATATCCTGAAGGGTTCTGAAGGAACATAGGAAAAGTAAGAGAGGAAGGAAGATAGTAAAAGAGAAGTATACTGAATGTGGAAGGACGTAGAGAAATCCTGTAGAAGGGTAGAAGAAGAAGAAGGGAAGTGGAAATGATAGTGTCACTATCCTGAAAATTGTAAAACGGTGTCTGTGACAGTTCCAATTTCTTGTGCTACTATCTCTTCTACGGTTTCTTTTTATTTCTCTTTACTTATCTGCAAACTATCCCTTACTCTACACGAATATCTTTTAATCTTACTGCTCATGAAAGTTATAATGCATCTTTTTTCTTACATCCCCTAACTTCAACTACATTACCAGCTAATTATTACTAATGTATATATTGATATTTTAAATTTTTACATCTTATTATTTTCTTAGACCAATTTTAGACCACGTAAGGTGACTTTAAACTTTTCTGGAAGCTCTTTTTGCAGCTCATATTCTTAGCATTTTCTCACTGTAGGCTTTTCTTATTTCTTCTTTCTATTCGTTGTTCTGTTTATGCTCTTTACGGAAGCCCTTAAAGTCCGTAATTAGTTGTCCGAATGTGATTAGATTTATTCCTGTTTTCTCAATATCCTTTTTGACTTCTTTAAATCGCGATCTGACTTCTTTAAATAAAGTTTCAAATCAGCTATTCCATTGATGAACTAAAGAACAACAGACAACACTGAAAGAACAACAGAATTCACTGAGACATTATACCATACTGGTATTTTTTCCTCGTATACCACCGATTTTAGACTACGTGAGGTGACTTTAGACTTTTCTGGAACTTTTTTGCAGCTCACATTCTCAGCATTCTCTCACTTTAGCCTTCTCTCTTTCTTCTTTCCACCCATTGTTCTGTTTATGCTCTTTATACAAGCCCTTAAAGTCCTTAATTAGTTGTCTGAATTTGATTTGATTTATTCTAGTTTTCTCAATATCTCTTTTGACTTCTTTAAATCAAAGTTTCAAATCAGCTATTCCACTGATGAACTAATAAACAACTGACACTTCTTAAAAAATTTACTGAGACATTATACCAAACTGATATGTTTTCCTTCGTATACCACCGATTTTAGACTACGTGAGGTGATTTTAGACTTTTCTGGAAGTTGTTTGCAGCTCACATTCTCAGTATTCTCTCACTATAGCCTTTTCTCCTTTCTTCTTTCCACCCATTTTTCTGTTTATGCTCTTTACGGAAGCCCTTAAAGTCTTTAATTAGTTGTCTGAATTTGATTAAATTTTTCCTGTTTTCTCAGTATCCTTTTTGACTTCTTTAAATCAAAGTTTCAAATCAGCTGTTCCACTGAATAACTAATAACCGATTATTTAATGAGGCCTACATTAGCTGCTGTGAAGCGAAGTGAGCAGGGGTTGCTAGTATGAGTAATAAAGATAAACCAGTAAAACACATAATAAAATACATTATCATTCATTACTAATAAATTTTACACGTTGTTGTTGTTTAGGTCATCAGCCGAAAGGCTGGTTTGAACCTCTAGAGGTTTTACTAAGTAAAACAAGGAGTGAGGTGGTTTACCATTGCCTTCCTCACTGAGTGGAAAAGTACACTTATCAGCATGCCAGGGTCTCTGAAAAGCATATATTTTCCACTCTGCAAATGATACTTTCACTTCATTCACCACAGGGTCTGGCTGTATAATGAAATCCATTACTTTCAGACGAAATAACTCTGATTAGTGTCACAATACACCTCTACCTCTTCTGTTTTAAAATGATTCAGTCATTTAATTGGCTGACCATGTGATAAGAAACAGAACTATTTATTTTAGCCCTGCAACTAACAGATTGAGTGTAAATAATTTGACACTCCACCTGTCTGTTATGGGCAACAAAGATCTATGAAGGGTTAAAGACAGGTGTTTTCTTTCGTGAATTGGACTATATTGTATTTTATACCTCTACCTCTTCTGTTTTTATAAACTTTAGTCATATAACATGCACATCGTATGATAAGACACAAATATTTTTGTAGTCCTGGAACTAGCAGATCGAGTACGAGTAACCATCCACCAGACGGTTCTTGGCAAATAAAAGATTTAAAGACGTTTAATCCCGTGGAATTCTTCGCTAAGTAATTAAATTAAGTCGGTTTATGGTTCCATTATATTCACTGGTTATAATTTATACAGTTGTAAATATCGATTTAAAAAAAAATTTAAAAAGAAAAACTGAGAAATGAATTGGTAATATAATTTTTATGATATTCCACATAAAGAAATAAATAAACGAGTTATGTATTTCTTATTCAAGAAAAATTCTTTTCACAAAATAACTTACTATTATTGAAACTTCCATTGTCATTATTTATTTGATTTTTTAAATTATTGTCTAGACAGCAAAATTACAATCTATTCTTACATTTAAAAATCTGGTGTGAAACACTCACACAACTTTCTCTTGCCACAGCAAATAATTTAAACAATATAACCTAACATTAGTAATAAAACATTAAAATAAATAAAAAATTAACCTCAAAAAAATAATCTTATTTTAGTCATGAGTGAAAGACACAAAAGGAAAATCAACCTCAGTTTTGCTTCAATATACAGAAAATCACTCATTCTCACTAAACTAGGCTCTGTAGAGAAAAATGCTCTAAATAAAAGATGTAGAGGTTTTAATTTCCTACAAATATGATTGCATACACATTTGTCGTAAAATGCATACTAAGGCCGAAATCTTTAAAAAATTGATTTTTCACACGTTTTCGTGAGAAAAAATCAGAAAATCGCTAATTACTGCTAAACTAAACGTTATACAATAAAATGTTATAAATAAAAGTTGTACGTTTTTTAATTCTCTACAACTTTTGTTATATACATTTTTGCGCTAAAGTTCATATTAAAGCCGTAATCTTAAAAAAACAATTTCTTTACGTGAAAACAGCCTTAACAAGAATTTCAGCAAACATGGCGCCTACCCTATCATGTAAAGAATAAAAAATTTAGTAAACCAGGTGATTTAAAAAAAATCGTAGTACCAGTTTTTGAGAAAATTGCAAAAAAGTGAAAAATTACACGAATAAACTACTACTTCCGGTTGACCGATTTTGATGAAAATGTTCGTGTCGGGTTCGGTAGTGGTATGTAACTTAAGTTTCAAGTTTCAAGTTTGTATAATGTTCCGTTCTTGAGATATTCTGTTCACACACACACACACACACACACACACACACACACACACACACACACACACACACACACACACACACAAACACACACACAGACCAATCGCTAAAAATACGTTTTTTGGGTTCAGGGGGTCTGAAAACGTATAGATCATGTGAAAACTCGATTTCGAAAAATCGACATGAAAACAATACTTTCCTTCCTGTATATTCATATAGGCAAGAGAAAGTAAAAATCCAAGAGCAATAAAAAATAAAGATAAACCAGAAAAACACATAAAAAACACATTATCATTCATTAATAATAAATTTTACACATCAAATTAAAATAATTTTTTTTTTAATTTTGAGATTTCATAGGATCACTCTAGTTCAAATTTGAGTCTGTTCCAGTGTTGGGTTTCTCTGAAAAGCGCACTCTCCTAAGCGTGGCTTCCTTACGTTTGGCCCACATTTTTTTAAAACGTTCCGATCTCTGTTTCCTCTCTTCGTCGGTAAAAACCCTGTTGAACACTCTTCTGATTTTTGGTTCGAATGTCACCATATTAATCTTGACTAGTTAGTTGTACTTATAGTTCAGCCGCTCTAAGTTTGCTCCTACTGTCAACAAACCAAAACCAGCTACTACAGGGTGCACGCTAGAGTCCGTGACTTTATGGATGTCGTATTCCTATTAAGATAACTATTTTTTAAATTATAAGTACTTAAAGTACTAAAAACATCAGTCGTGATATGATGTAGGCCTAACAATTTCATTTATAAAAATACTTTTGAAAGTATTTTCTATTTAAATACTTTTGAAAGTATTTTGTTGTTACTTTTTAATCAGCGTGTACACATTTTTCTATAATGCGCATGCTCAGTGACGTCATTATTTGTTTATATTAGGAGCAAACTTAGAGAGGCTGGACTATAGCTGATTTTGTTAGCAGGTCTTGATTAATGATTCCAAGTTCGTCCACATTTCGCTGTACATACTTCAGCCACCTAGGTCTCGACACCTTATTCCAAAAAAGGTTGTTCAGCCGGTTCATAAGTCTGGACTTTTCGGCTCTGAGTATGTGTCCTAAGAATGATATTATTTACTTTCTAAAGTTATGTGTTAGTGGGGGGATTAGTTTGTGGATTTCTTTGTTTGGGATTAACCGCCACTGTCCTCCCACCATATGCCTTTTGTTCATCCACTTCCTAAGTATTTTCTTTATATTTTCTCAATTCTATCGGCGTCTCTTAAGCGATATGGCCCAAATAACGTTTCGTTGGAATAATGGATTTCTGGGAGCACCACTGTTTGGTAGTTTTTTACTTTCTCTTGCCTATATGAATATATAGGAAGGAAAGTATTGTTTTCATGTCGATTTTTCGAAATCGAGTTTTCACCGGATCTATACGTTTTCAGACCCCCTGAACCCAAAAAACATGTTTTTAGCGATTGGTCTGTGTGTGTGTCTGTGTGTGTGTGTGTGTGTGTGTGTGTGTGTGTGTGTGCGTGTGTGTGTGTGTGTGTGTGTGTGTGTGTGTGTGTGTGTGAACAGAATATCTCAAGAAAGGAACATCGTACGAACTTGAAACTTAAGTTACATATCACTACCGAACCCGACACGAACATTTTCATCAAAATCGGTCAACCGTAAGTAGTAGTTTATTCGTATAATTTTTCACTTTTTTGCGATTTTCTCAAAAACTAGTGCTACGATTTTTTTTTAAATCAACTGGTTTACTACATTTTTTGTGCTCTACAATATAGGGTAGGCGCCATGTTTGCTGAAATTCTGCTTGAGGCTGTTTTTACGAAAAAACATTTTCTTTTTAAGATTGCGGCTTTAATATGCATTTTAGCGCAAAACGTTATATAATAAAGTTGTAGAGAATGTAAAATTCTACAACTTTTATTTCAAACATTTTTTTGTATAACGCTTAGTTTAGCGGTAATTTGCGATTTTCTGTTTTTTTTTCTCACGAAAACGTGAGAAAAATCGATTTTTTTAACATTTCGGTCTTAGTATGCATTTTACGACAAAAGTGTATATAATTAAATTTATAGAAAATTAAAAAATCTACAACTTTTGTTTAAAGCATTTTTCTCTACAGAGCCTAGTTTAGCGTTAAAGCGTGATTTTCCGTATTTTTAAGCCAAACTGAGTTCGATTGTCATTTTGCGTCATTCACTCATGATTAAAATAAGGTTATGTTTTTGAGGTTAGTTTTTGTTTATTTCTAATATTTTATTAATAATGTTAGGTTTATTATTAATTATTTGCATTGGCAAGAGAAAGTTGTGTGAGTGTTTCACACCAAATTTTTCTTTATATTTTCTCATTTCTATCGGTGTCTCTTAAGCGATATAGCCCCAATAACGTTTCGCTGGAATAATAGATTTCTGGGAGCACCACTGTTTGGTAGTTTTTTACTTTCTCTTGCCTATATGAATATATAGGAAGGAAAGTATTGTTTTCATGTCGATTTTTCGAAATCGAGTTTTCACAGAATCTATACGTTTTCAGACCCCCTGAACCCAAAAAACATGTTTTTAGCGATTGGTCTGTGTGTGTGTCTGTGTGTATGTGTGAGTGTCTGAACAGAATATCTCAAGAACGGAACATTGTACGAACTTGAAACTTAGAACTTCAGCTACATACCCTTACCGGACCCGACAGGAACATTTTCACCAAAATCGGTCAACCGGAAGTAGTAGTTTATTCGTATAATTTTTCACTTTTTGCAATTTTCTCAAAAACTGGTCCTACGATTTTTTTAAAAATCGCCTGGTTTACTCAATTTTTTATTCTCTACAAGGTAGGGTAGGCGCCATGTTTGCTGAAATTCTTGTTGAGGGTGTTTTTACGTAAAAAAAAATTTAAGATTACGGCTTAATTAAGTATTATAGCGCAAAATTTATATAATAAAAAATGTAGAGAATTTAAAATTCTACAACTTTTATTTCAAACATTTTTTTGTATAACGCTTAGTTTAGCAGTAATTAGCGATTTTCTGATTTTTTCTCACGAAAACGTGTAAAAAATCGATTTTTTTAAGATTTCAGCCTTAGAATGCATTTTACGGCAAAAGTGCATATATTAAAAGAAAGTTAAATTATCTACAACTTTTATTTATATCATTTTTCGCTACAGAGCCTAGTTTAGCGTGAAAGAGTTTTTTCCGTATTTTTAAGCCAAACAGTTCGATTTTCATTGTTTTTGAGGTTAGTTTTTTGTTTATTTCTAATGTTTTATTGCTAAAATTAGGTTATATTGTTAATTATTTGCATTGGCAAGAGAAAGTTGTGTGAGTGTTTCACACCAGATTTTTTAGTTTAGTTTTGGTTGACGGATATTTTTTGTTGTAAATGTTTTGAGTGGTTATCAGGGATTTCTTAAGTGTATTAATTTTTTCTTGCCATATAAATAATTTTATATACATAAACTCCATTTACATTGTCAACTGTACAACAAACAATATTGTGACAAAATCGAAAAGGAAAAGTGTTGGAGAATGATCGAGAGTTTAAAAATGTTCACGTAAATAATAAGATTAATAAATAGGGTATTCCGAGAAATAGTTAGAAATATTTTTTTTTTTATTCCTAATTTGTGTACGTTGCAATCTGTTCAATTTAGAACAATAAGCAACCCCATGACCCAATGAGGTGAGGATGATATGTATGACGTGTAAATGAGGTGTAGTCTTGTACAGACCCAGGCCGACCATTCCTGAGAGAGTATAGTTAATTAAACCCCAACCATTAAAATACACCGGTAACCACTGTCTAGTATTCAAATCCGTATAAAAGTAACTATCTTTACTAGGATTTGAACCCGGAACCTTCGTCTCCGAACGAAGAAATATTATGTGCAATATAAATAGTCTTTTATAGTACAGGTAGTGCAGGGTTATTGTTGTACGGGTATTGTAAGAGCCAGGTATCTATTTAGATAATTGGCCTTTTTGTAACACCTTCTATTCAATCCTAATTTGTTTACAGTTGTTAAGATTTATCCAGAAGCTGTCTGAAAGATTTTGTATTTTATTATTTTGCCAAAAATCTCTGTATTTTCTCGAAATCTCAATTAGCCTTCCTATAACTTACGAGGGTCATTCGTAAAATAAAGTTACCTAAACTGCCGAGACAGAGTGTGATGTGCTGGGAGAAATCTGGAGACACTGTCTTACTCATCAGCTCTCCCTCTCTTTTTCCGCACCGTTCCCGCCTTGCTGCGTCGATCAGTGCCGGCCTAGCAGCCTTCAAAGATGGAGCTCCCTATCGCTGTTACCGCCAGATGCGAAATTCGCGCTGTGATATGTTTTTAAATGCAAAACGGATTTCACCTATTGACATTCATCATGGAACAACAGTAAACTCTGACAGATATTGCGACACATTAAGAAAACTGACACGCGCGATCCAGAACCGCCAGAGAGGAAGATTGTCCAGTGGTGTGAGGCTTCTTTATGACAACGCTCGACCTCATGTCTCACATCAAACTCAAGAACTGCTGAAGATTTTGGCTGGACTGTTGTGCTTCACCCCCCCCCCCTACAGCCCGGACCTAGCCCCAAGTGATTTTCACTTATTCCCAAAATTAAATGAACACTTGGGTGGCCTACGCTTCAGTACCCATGATGAAGTCAAGGAAGAGGTTACTCGATTCCTCAAAGGATTGGCGGCAGAATTCTACAACATGGGGATAAAAAGGTTGAAGCATTGTCTGCAAAAGTGTTTGGACAGAAACGGCAATTATGTAGAAAAAATAGCGTAAGTTTTAAGCTTTAAATTGATGTATAACACTAAGATAAAAAATATAGCTGTCTATTTTTAAAAATCATGGGAACCTTATTTTACGAATGACCCTCGTATAAGCTCCGATTTGTTTGCGTTAACTTTTAGTCTCGATTTGTCTGTGTTTGAGAGAGTGAATCGCATAATGCTTAACAGTTACGTAAGAAAAGGTCAACGTTACTGTGTATTGTTTAACGTTTATACTAAGAAATATACTTCCGGTTGACCGATTTTGATAAGTAATATTAAGAAAATTGGTTAAATTATTTATTAACCCACAGGGTTGGTCTAGAGGAAAAGTCGTCGCCAAAATCAGCTGTTTAACAGCTGATTTTCGGTGACCAAGGTTCCTGGTTCAAATCCTAGTGGCCTTCGGGCCAGCCCAGTCAGTCAGCTGGTAGAAAGTCGCTATTATTTGTTAAGTAACACCAGTTGGGCAAGCGACTTTGTATGGTGACCAGTTGACAGCCATCCATGAACAAACTCTACTGGGGGTTCCTGTTCAAACTCATGTCTAATCTACGTCAAAAAAAATCCAGCAAAAAGCAGCGATCAAACTGGGTAGTTGTCAACAATGTACAGTTCCCGATAACAAATAAAAGCTAAAAGAAAAAAAAATCCTAGTGAAGGTAGTTACTTTTATACGGATTTGAATACTTGACAGTGGTGACCGGTGTACTTTGATGGTTGGGTTTTAATTAACCTTAATCTCTCAGGAATGGTCGGTCTAAGTCTGTACAAGACTACACCTCATTTACACGTCATACACATCATCCTCATCTCATTGGGTCATGGGGTTGCTTATTGTTCTGAATTGAACAGATCGCAACGTACAAAAATTACGAATAAAAAAAATTATTAATTATTGTATTAGTTAATTGTAGCCGGCCGCATTGCGTAGTTGGTAGCATCCTCGCTTCTCATCATGTGGTCTTGGGTTCGAATTCCATTTGGCACGGCATATTTTCATACGTTACAAAATATAATTTCATCGTTCACCGTTTGCATTAGCAGTACTTGCAAAACATTCGGACGTTAAACAAAAAAGAAAAAAATAGTTAATTATAGTTGGTTTGTTGTTTATTATAAGTAATTTACTAGTATATATTAGTTACTTTATTAATTGTAATTTCTAATTAATAAATTATAAATTAATTTTAAAATTAATTTATAAAATTAATTAACCCGTGGTGTAGTGGTCAGCGAAACTGGCAACTATGCCGGGGTCCCGGGTTCAATTCCCGGTCAGGTCTGGCATTTTTTTCATCTGTAAATCACCATAGTTCATTACCTACGCACAAGCCCAAAGCTTATGTAGGCATCATCACTCAATAAAAAATTTAAAAAAAATTTAGTTGTAATAAACAGAAAGGTGTTTATTAATTTTAGTTTTGTTTATTACTTTAAGTTTTTTTATTTATTTAATTTTTAGTTGCGCCCATAACAGAAAGAAGAAGGGTCAAATTATTTACAGATAATCTGTTTGTTGCAGGACTAAAATAAATAGTTTTGTTTCTTATCGCATGATCACCTAATTAAATGACTAAAGAATTTAACAGCAAAAGAGGTAGAGGTGTAAAGACACTAATCAGAGTTATCTCCTCTGAAAGTAATGAATTTCATTATACAGCCAGACCCTGTGGTGAATGAAGTGAAGGTGTCATTTTGCAGAGTGGAAAATATGTGCTTTTCAGAGAACCCGGCATGCTGATAAGCGCATTTTTCCATTCAGTGAGTTGTGGCAATGGTAAACCACCTCAGTCCTCGTTTTACTTAGTAAAACCTCTACAGGTTCAAACCAGCCTTTAGGCTGATGACCTAAATAACAACAGTTGTAATAAATACTTTTAATTTTAAACTATAATGTTAAATAATTAATTTACCCAGATCCCGAAACGGACCTTAGGGATAAGTGTCACGATATTAATATAAGATTCATTGATTTATTAAGGGATTGAAATATTCGATTGATGTATTATGAATTTTGCTTTGTAACAGTAATTTTAATTTATATTTCATTAAAGGGAATGTGCAATATTGATTTCAAAGTGCAGTACACAACGGGTGTTTCAAAAAGGACGCACTTCGAAGTTTGAGAACGCTAATTTATTACATTAAGTAATTACAAATTATACGGTATGAAATTATCACCTTTATAACATTCAGATTACCTTTAAAACTGCACAATAAATGTTCAAAATAACTTCCTCCGCTTGTAATGCAAGTTCGGACACGTTTCATAACATTTGCAGCCACTTTTCGTAGTGTTTGCTCATTAATGTTTGTAATCTCACTTTCAATATTAGCCTTCAATTCTTCTATTGTATGAGGATTATTTTTAAAAACCTTACTCTTTAAATTCCCCCAAAGAAAAAAATCTGCAGGAGTAAGATCTGGGGATCTTGGTGGCCACAATCCTTCTGATATCACACGATGGCCAAAAAATTCTCGTAACATATTCAGCGATTCAGTAGAAATATGGCACGTTGCGTTATCCTGCTGAAACCAACAATCTCGATCATGTAATTCTAACAACGTTATAAATTGTTCAATTAAGTTGCGGTACACCACACCATCTACACATGTGTCAAAAAATAAAGGCCCAACAATACGACGCCGGGAGATCGAACACCAAACACCAATTTTACGTGCGTGTAGTGGACGTTCATGAAATGTGTGAGGGTTATGAGCGCTCCATATTCAGCAGTTTTGGCTGTGGATGTAACCATCCAATTGAAACCATGCTTCGTCACTGAAATAAACACGATCCAATATTTCAACACCGTTGTCATTAACAAGAGAACGTATCCAACGGCAATACTGGATACGTTTCCCATGGTCAACTTCTTTCAGTTCATGAACGACACCGATGCGGTAAGGATGGAGATTTAATTTTTTTGTAGCCCTTAAAGCGGAAGATAGTGATAATCCAGATTGTAAAGATAACTTTCTAAGTGATTTGCCGGGTGTGGTAGTCAAACGTTGTTTCACATCGTCCAAAACTTGTTCTGTTAACACTGATGGTCGACCTGTGCTTTTCCCATCCTGTACACTGCCAGTCTCACGAAATTTATTAATCAGACGCAATATTGTGGTGTTATTAGGTACTTCAGAATTGGGAAATTTTAGCTGGAACTCGACTTTCACTCGTTCGTAAGATTTATGCGCAATAACTTTCAATAATAAAAACACGTTCATCCTTTGAAAAACCATGTTTGAACTTATACAGACACTACAGACACAAATGAATACTGGGATAGCACTAGTACATGTCAGGAATACACAATGGGTCAAAAATGAGTACGGTAGTGCCAACTGTTATTTGGGGGAAAAAATATTCCCTATGCAGAAAATATTAACCCTTAAACTTCGAAGAGCGTCCTTTTTGAAACACCCGTTAGAATTGAAACACACATATATATCCCAACAGTTGTACCTATTCATGGAGATTAATTCAACGTCCCGTAATCCTAAGCAGTTTCTCGGTCCAATTAGCTCATCTAATATCTACGTATTACATTAACAATTAGGTTAATTTTAATCTCATTAAAAATCAAATACCGAATTGCTAGATTAAACCCATGAAATTTCGACTCTACGTTATTAATTTACTAGCAACCCCCGCTCGCTTCGCTTCGCTTCACAGCAGCTAATGTACGCCTTATTAAAATATTTTAAAACCTCTCTATATACAATATTTGTTGTTTTTTTCCCTATGGCAGCAAAATAAATTGTTTTTCTGCACTTCCAGCTCTAAACAGTCCGACATAATGTTGTCCATGAGTGAAGGAAGCACTCTTTTTCAAATCGATGCCCACCGTTTTAAATGTTTGTCCCTGCGATTTAACAGAATGAATAGAATGCATAGTTTCACAGCAGCTACGTTATTAATTTACTAGCAACCCCCGCTCGCTTCGCTTCGCTTCACAGCAGCTAATGTACGCCTTATTAAAATATTTTAAAACCTCTCTATATACAATATTTGTTGTTTTTTTCCCTATGGCAGCAAAATAAATTGTTTTTCTGCACTTCCAGCTCTAAACAGTCCGACATAATGTTGTCCATGAGTGAAGGAAGCACTCTTTTTCAAATCGATGCCCACCGTTTTAAATGTTTGTCCCTGCGATTTAACAGAATGAATAGAATGCATAGTTTCACAGCAGCTACGTTATTAATTTACTAGCAACTCCCGCTCGCTTCGCTTCGCTTCACAGCAGCTAATGTACGCCTTATTAAAATATTTTAAAACCTCTCTATATACAATATTTGTTGTTTTTTCCCCTATGGCAGCAAAATAAATTGTTTTTCTGCACTTCCAGCTCTAAACAGTCCGACATAATGTTGTCCATGAGTGAAGGAAGCACTCTTTTTCAAATCGATGCCCACCGTTTTAAATGTTTGTCCCTGCTATTTAACAGAATGAATAGAATGCATAGTTTCACAGCAGCTAATGTAGGCCTCATTTAATTATTTTAAAACCTCTCTATTTACAATATTTCTGGTTTTGTTGCCCTGTGGTAGCAAAATAAATTGTTTTTCTGCACTTCCAGCTCTAGAAAGTCCGACATAAAATTCTCCATGAATGAAGGACTCTTTCTCAAATCGATGCCCACCGTTTTAAATGTTTGTCTCTGCGATTTAACAGAATGAATAGAATGCATAGTTTCACAGCAGCTAATGTAGGCCTCATTAAATTATTTTAAAACCTCTCTATATACAATATTTGTGGTATTTTTGCCCTGTATCCGCAAAATAAATTGTTTTTTGCACTTCCAGCTAAACACAGTCCAACATAATGTTGTCCATGAGTGAAGGAAGCACTCTTTTTCAAATCGATGCCCACCGTTTTAAAGGTTTGTCCCTGCGATTTAACAGAATGAATAGAATGCATAGTTTCACAGCAGCTAATGTACGCCTCATTAAATTAGTTTAAAACCTCTCTATATACAATATTTGTGGTATTTTTGCCCTGTATCAGCAAAATAAATTGTTTTTTTGCACTTCCAGCTCTAAACAGTCCAACATAATGTTGTCCATGAGTGAAGGAAGCACTCTTTTTCAAATCGATGCCCACCGTTTTAAAGGTTTGCCCCTGCGATTTAACAGAATGAATAGAATGCATAGTTTCACAGCAGCTAATGTACGCCTCATTAAATTAATTTAAAACCTCTCTATCTACAATATTTCTGGTTTTGTTGCCCTGTGGTAGCAAAATAAACTGGTTTTCTGCACTTCCAGCTCTAGAAAGTCCGACATAATGTTGTCCATGAGTGAAGGAAGCACTCGTTTTCAAATCGATTCCCACCGTTTTAAAGGTTTGTCCCTGCAATTTAACGGAATTGAATAGAATGCATAGAAGAATACCGATGAAAAATAAAGAGATAGTTGATATATGGCTGAGATAAGAGATAGTAATACGTGGTCGCAGTACGCAGAGTAACTGGAAATAATATAAGACTCATTCACTTCCTGTCGAATGAAAACAAATATTCTCGTATAAAATACAGTAGAAAATAAACATTTTGAATATTTCCTATACTATACATGCTCTGGATATAGCATAAGTTGTTATGTTAGTCGTAATGAAATTAAAGCAGTCGCGCATGCGCACTGATGCTTTACCCCCTTACCCCTCGTAGCAAACAAGGGCAAAATCGGGACTCAAATGACTATAACTTCTTTACCAATTAACGGGTGATTCAAAAAGAGCGCCGGTTTTTAAACGGCTGGTAAATTTTTGTTTATCGGTTGGCAACATTGTTAGACCTCATTTCTATTTCGGAGAACATTCCGATTGACGATTCAGTTGTAGTTTCTCTTGTTCGCAGTGTAGTATTCTCGCAGTCTGTGTCTAACCATGGAGAAGTTTACTATTGCACAACGAGTGTTAATCGTCAAAACATTTTACCTGAGTGGAGAGAGTTATGCGGCTACTGTCAGGCGACTTCGCGGTACTCTAAGACGTAATGAAGCACCGAATGAATCAACAGTTCGCAGGCTCATGAAAAAGTTTTTTGAGACGGGTTCAACAGTCGACCTTAAAAGTTCTGGACGTCGTCGTTCTGGCCGAACTGAGCAGAACGTTGCGTTGGTTCGTGACAGTGTGGCTGTTAGCCCAGCAAAATCAATACGTCGCCGTTCTCAGCAATTGGGTTTAAGATGTTCTTCTGTACGGAGAATTCTTCGGTACGATCTCCAATATCACCCGTATAAAATTCAGTTGCTGCACGAGAAACAATGTTGTTGCTCCGTGAACGGTTCCAGGATCGCATCATTTCTCGTAATTCCGACCATCAATGGCCACCAAGGTCGTGTGACTTGACGCCTTGTGACTTTCATCTTTGGGGTCATCTGAAGTCATTGGTGTATGCCAATAAACCCCGAAACATCAATGACTTGAAGGAGGAAATTCGACGGGTTATCGGGCAAATGGAAGTCGAAACTTGTCGTGCAGTAATATCCAATTTCATGGACAGAGTTGATGCGTGCCAGCGCAGTAGAGGAGGACACATGCATGACATCATTTTTCATACATGAAATCGGAAGGTAAGATGAACTTGTTGATGTATTTATTTTCAGTTTTTCAATAAAATAAATCTCTTAATTTGATATATCAAAACCGGCGCTCTTTTTGAATCACCCTATAGATGAAATCGATTATTTTTACTTTCTCTTGCCTATATTTTATGAATATAAAGGAAGGAAAGTATTGTTTTCATGTCGATTTTCCGAAATCGAGTTTTCACCGGATCTACACGTTTTCAGACCACCTGAACCCAAAAAACATGTTTTTAGCGATTGGTCTGTGTGTATGTGTGTGTGTGTGTGTGTGAACAGAATATCTCAAGAACGGAACATCGTACGAACTTGAAACTTGAAACTTAAGTTACATACCAGTACCGGATCCGACACGAACATTTTCATCAAAATCGGTCGACCGAAAGTAGTAGTTTATTCGTGTAATTTTTCACTTTTTCCCGATTTATCAAAAACTGGTCCTACGATTTTTTTAAAAATCGCCTCATTTACTAAATTTTTTATTCCCTACAAGATAGCGTAGATGTCATGTTTGCTGGTGAGGCATTCTTGGTGAGGCTGTTTTCACGTAAAGAAATTGTTTTTTTAAGATTACGGCTTTAATATGCATTTTAGCGCAAACAATTACATAGTTAACGTTATAGAGATTTATAAATCCTACAACTTTTATTTGAAACATTTTTTTGTATAACGCTTAGTTTAGCGGTAATTAGCGATTTTCTGTTTTTTCTCACGAAGACGTGTGAAAAATCGATTTTTTTTTTGAGATTTCGGCCTTAGTATGCATTTTACGACAAAAGTGTATATAATCAAATTTATAGAAAATTAAAAGATCTACAACTTTTAGTAAAAGTATTTTTACTTTCTCTTGCCTATATGAATATATAGGAAGGAAAGTATTGTTTTCATGTCGATTTTTCGAAATCGAGTTTTCACCGGATCTATACGTTTTCAGACCCCCTGAACCCAAAAAACATGTTTTTAGCGATTGGTCTGTGTGTCTGTGTGTGTGTGTGTGTGTGTGTGAGTGTGTGTGTGTTTGTGTGTGAACAGAATATCTCAAGAATGGAACATTGTACGAACTTGAAACTTGAAACTTAAGTTACATATCATTACCGGACCCGACACGAACATTTTCATCAAAATCGGTCAACCGGAAGTAGTAGTTTATTCGTATAATTTTTCAATTTTTTGCGATTTTCTCAAAAACTAGTCCTACGATTTTTTTTAAATCGCCTGGTTTACTATATTTTTTATGCTCTACAATATAGGGTAGGCGCCATGTTTGCTGAATTTCTGCGTAAGGCTGTTTTTACGCAAAAACATTTTCTTTTTAAGATTGCGGCTTTAATATGCATTTTAGCGCAAAACGTTATATAATAAAAGTTGTAGAGAATATAAAATTCTACAACTTTTATTTAAAACATTTTTTCGTATAACGCTTAGTTTAGCGGTAATTTGCGATTTTCTGTTTTTTTTTCTCACGAAAACGTGAGAAAAATCGATTTTTTTAACATTTCGGTCTTAGTATGCAGTTTACGACAAAAGTGTATATAATTAAATTTATAGAAAATTACAAGATCTACAACTTTTGTTTAGAGCATTTTTCTCTACAGAGCCTAGTTTAGCGTGAAAGCGTGATTTTACGTATTTTTAAGCCAAACTGAGTTCGATTGTCATTTTGCGTCATTCACTCATGATTAAAATAAGGTTATGTTTTTGAGGTTAGTTTTTGTTCATTTCTAATGTTTTAATACTAATGTTAGGTTTATTGTTAATTATTTGCATTGGCAAGAGAAAGTTGTGTGAGTGTTTCACGCCAGATTTTTCTCTATAGAGCCTAGTTTAGCGTGAAAGCGTGATTTTCCGTATTTTTAAGCCAAACAGGTCTATCTTCATTTTCCGTCTCTCACTCATGATTAAAATAAGGTTATGTTTATTGAGCTTAGTTTTTTGTTTATTTCTAATATTTTATTACTAATGTTAGGTTATATTGTTTAAATTATTTGCATTGGCAAGAGAAAGTTGTTGAGTGTTTCACACCAGATTTATTTTAATGCACAGGTATTAAGATAATCACAGCTCACATTAATTATTATTTAAAAACAAATCCTGTAGAAAGTTATTGCAGCTAAACATATATAATAAAAATGCGCTTAACTAAGCATAACAAATTAAATTACTTTTTTAATTTATTTATACTACTTCATACCATTAGAGTATGTATTACAGTATAAAATTAATTTATCATATTTTCATAATTTCCTCTTCTATGGTTTCATTTTTTTTAAACAATCCTGCCTCGTGGTTTAATTTACAAAGAAACAAGTAAATGCATGCAAATTTATAATGTTTCTTTATGAACTAAAGTGACGTAATCTCTTTGCGATTAAAACAAAGTTTTATACTTTAACCATTATTAACGTGCTCACCTCTCATCGTGCGGTCCTGGGTTCAAATCCCACTCAGGCACGGCATATTTTCATACGTTACAAAAAATCATTTCATCCTCATTACGCACAGTTGTCGCTAATGACCTTGCAGTTGATGCGACGTTAAATAAATGAACAAAAAAGAAATACCATTCTTTGTCTAATCTTTAATATTTATGTCATAAAAGAATGAGAGTTGCCCATAACAGGCAGGTGGTGTGTTAAATTATTTGCACTCGATCAGCTGGTTCCAGAGCTACAAAAAAAGTTCTCTCTTTTATCACATGGTCACCCAAATTTTTTTTTTCATATAACTTTTTTTTCTTTTTTTTTGTAATCCCTAATTTGTGTACGTTTCAATCTGTTCAATTTAGAACAATAAGCAACCCCCTTGACCCAATGAGATGAGGATGATATGTATGACGTGTAAATGAGGTGTAGTCTTGTACATACCCAGGCCGACCATTCCTGAACAAGTATGGTTAATTAAACCCCAACCATCAAAGTACACCGGTAAACACGGACTAGTATTCAAATCCGTATAAAAGTAACTACCTATACTAGGATTTGAACCAGGAACCTTCGTCTCCGACAATCAGCTGTTAAACAGCTGATTTTAGTGACGACTTTACCTCTAGACCAACCCGGTGGGTTTTTTTTAATGCTTTTAAACTTTTTTTAATGCATAATATGTTGTATAACAATAAATACAACTTCTCAATTAGGATTAACACATGAACAAATTACAACCCACTGATGTAATTAACAAATTATAACATTAAAACTTTTTATACTGCTCTTAATTATTATTTACAATCAAAATTAGATAGTGTTTTAAAAAAAAGAAATAATAATAAAATAAAATAACCAAAACCTTTTTTAAAACGAAAAACAGAATCAGAAGTAATAAATAATAAGCACATAATTCCGAAATATAAAAATGTACACCGAAATTTATTGGAGATAATTAAAAATTTTCATTCTTTTATTTACAACATTCGCATTCAAACACGACAGTCATCTACAGAATATTAAAATTATATGAGGGTAAGTCAATTATCATCCGCAATGTAGTTATAAAATTTTATTGTAATCAAATAGGAAACTTACAAGTACATCATTTTTCGACACAGTCCCCTTGATTTTCAACGCACTTGGTCCATCGTTGTTCAAGTTTCCTGATGCCCTCAAAAAAGAAGGTTTTTGTGTGAGATGCGAGCCAGGAATGCACCGCTTCTTTCAATGCTTCGTCCGAGGTAAATTGATGGCCCCTTAATGCCTCTTTGAGTGAACCAAACAAGTGATAATCAGAAGAAGCAAGATCGGGACTATATGGAGGATAAGCCATTACTTCAAAATTGAGTTTCTGGAGCGTTTCTGAAGTGTGGGCAGCAGTATACGGACGGACGTTGTCGTGCAACAACACAACACCTTTTAACAGCAGTCCTTGGCGTTTTCTTTGAATTGCAGGCTTTAGCTTGGCAGTAAGCATCTCACTATAACGTACACTGTTTATTATTGTGTCCCTTTCCTGATAATGTTCCAGTACTGGACCTTGTGAGTTCCAAAAAACTGTAAGCATCAGTTTTCCTGATGAGGGTTGGGTCTTGAATATTTTTTTTCACGCCGAATTTGGATGTTTCCATTCCATACTCTGCCGTTTACTCTCCGGCTCGTAATGATGAATCCATGTTTCATCACCAGTAATGATCCTGTCTAAGACGTTTTTTTGTTCGTTACCATAGCGATCCAAATGTTTTTTTGGAGATGTCCAAACGCGTTTGTTTATGCAAAAGTGTCAGTTGTTTTGGGACCCATCTTGCACAAACTTCATGAAACCTAAGTGTGTTGTAAATGATTTCGTAAGCAGAACCGTGGCTAATTTGCAGACGATGTGCCACTTCGTTAATAGTTACTCGTCTGTCTAAGAGAATTATTTCACGTGAATGCTCAATGTTTTCTTCATTTACAGCGGTGAACGGTTGTCCGGCTCTTTCATCGTGCCTAACATTTGAGCGACCATTTTTGAATTTTTCAATCCATTCATAGACACTCCGTTGTGTGAAAATACTTTCCCGTACTGTATCAAAAGTCTTCTATGAATTTCGGCGCAAGATACACCTTCTAACCACAAAAAACGGATCACTGAACGTTGCTCTTCTTTGGTGCAAATAGAAAGCGGAGCAGCCATGATTAACAGCACGACAGCGATAACGAAACTAACCTAGCAGCTTGAAACTTGCATACATATAACCATAAATAAACAAAGCATGCGTCATCAACGCAAAACGACAGTACTGCCAACATAAACAAAAATATAACTAAATTGTGGATAATAATTGACTTACCTTCGTATTATTTTTACTTTCTCTTGCCTATATGAATATATAGGAAGGAAAGTATTGTTTTCATGCCGATTTTTCGAAATCGAGTTTTTACCGGATCTATACGTTTTCAGACCCCCTGAACCCAAAAAACATGTTTTTAGCGATTGGTCTGTGTGTGTGTCTGTGTGTGTGTGTGCGTGTCTGTGTGTGTGTGTGTGTGTGTGTGTGTGTGTGTGTGAACAGAATATCTCAAGAACGGAACATCGTACGAACTTGAAACTTGAAACTTAAGTTACATATCACTACCGGACCCGACACGAACATTTTCATCAAAATCGGTCAACCGGAAGTAGTAGTTTATTCGTATAATTTTTCACTTTTTTGCAATTTTCTCAAAAACTAGTCATACGATTTTTTTTTAAATCCCCTGGTTTACTATATTTTTTATGCTCTACAATATAGGGTAGGCGCCATGTTTGCTGAAATTCTGCTTGAGGCTGTTTTTACGTAAAACCATTTTCTTTTTAAGATTGCGGCTTTAATATGCATTTTAGCGTAAAACGTTATATAATAAAAGTTGTAGAGAATATAAAATTCTACAACTTTTATTTCAAACATTTTTTTGTATAACGCTTAGTTTAGCGGTAATTTGCGATTTTCTGTTTTTTTCTCACGAAAACGTGAGAAAAATCGATTTTTTTAACATTTCGGTCTTAGTATGCATTTTACGACAAAAGTGTATATAATTAAATTTATAGGAAATTAAAAGATCTACAACTTTTGTTTAGAGCATTTTTCTCTACAGAGCCTAGTTTAGCGTGAAAGCGTGATTTTCCGTATTTTTAAGCCAAACTGAGTTCGATTGTCATTTTGCGTCATTCACTCATGATTAAAATAAGGTTATGTTTTTGAGGTTAGTTTTTGTTTATTTCTGATATTTTATTAATAATGTTAGGTTTATTATTAATTATTTGCATTGGCAAGAGAAAGTTGTGTGAGTGTTTCACACCAGATTTTTTGTATAATTACGTTAGGAAATTTTGTTCTTTGTTTTTTTTTGTAAAATTTTGTTTCTTTTCTTTTGTGTAAATTTATTGTAGATATAAAAAGCTATTATTATAATAGAATAAATAAAATAAACCAACTTATACCCGCGAACAGCCTAGACCTATGCGGTTATTAGGAAATAACATAGTATAAGATTCATTGTACTTGCTTTTAGCAATAATAAATAATATAAATAAATAAATAAATAATGTATCAGTGTATTCTTTTCAGAGGTATCTATCTCCTGGATAAATGCATCCATTTCATAGCCGTTAATGGATTGGTTTATTATATTTATATTAATATAAGTAATAAATAATATCTAGACAAGAGAGAAGATTTTTCTTTAATATTTTTCTTATATCTGTACATTAAATCATCACAAATGGATTCGATAAGTGTGAAAACCATTAGGAAAAAAGTCGGCTGTAACAAATGTTAGGTTGCTGAGAGAAAATGTTATTACTGGAACATTTCATTCTGTTTTTTAAAGGCTGTGTTGAAGTAATAACGGGTGTTTCAAAAAGGACGCACTTCGAAGTTTAAGGGTTATTATTCTCTGCATAGGGAATTTTTTTTTCCCCCAAATAACAGTTGGCACTACCATACTCAATGTTGACCCATTGTGTATTACTGACATGTAATTACTAGTGCTATCCCAGTATTCATTTGTGTCTGTAGTGTCTGTATAAGTTCAAACATAGTTTTTTTAAAAGGATGAACGTGTTTTTATTATTGAAAG
>JAQMRL010000021.1:3296322-3361322 GCA_035578175.1 Catonia carolina | reverse complement strand
TAGTACTTTTTCTTGCCATGTTTTTAGCGATTGGTCTGTGTATGTGAAAAATACCTTAAGAAAAAAATGTTTTTTTTTTATTAAAGTTAGTACAAAAATGGGATTTTTAAGATTGTAGCCTTAGTATGCATTTTACGATAAAAGTGTATTTGATAAAAGTTGTACAACAATTAAAAACCTACAAGTTTTAGTTTAAGCATTTTTCACTACATTTTCACTTATTTTTACAGCCTAGTTTAGAGGCAATTACTGGTTTCCATATTTTTCTTTTATCCAAATTGGTAAAAATAGGATTTTGTTAAGATTGGGGCCTTAGTATGGATTTTACAATAGAAGTGAATAACTTATTGTACCTAATAAAAAGTACTAATTAAGTTAGTTTGTACTTTCTCTTGCCATGTTTCTAGCGATTGGTGTGAGTGCGCGCGCGCGCGCGTGTGTGTGTGTATGTGTGCGTTTGTGTAAAAAATATCTCAAGAAGGTTTTTTTTATCAAAATTGGTACAAAAATGGGATTTTGAAGACTGCAGCCTTAGTATGCATTTTACGATAAAAGTGTATATAATATAAGTTGTAGAACACTTAAAAATCTACAAATTTTAATTTAAACATTTTTCTAGGCTAAACAGCCTAGTTTAGAGGCAGCTACTGATTCCAGTACTTTTTTTTATCAAAATCTGTAAAAAATAGGATTTTTTTAAGATTAGGGCCTCAGTATGAATTTTATGACAAAAGTGTATAATCATGGTTGTTGTTTAGGTTATTAGCTGAAAGGCTGGTTTGAAGCTGAAGAGGTTTTACTAAGTAAAACGAGGAGTAAGGTGGTTTACCATTACCACAACTCACTGAGTGGAAAAGTACGCTTATCAGCATGCCAGGCCCTCTGAAAAGCACATATTTTCCACTCTGCAAATGACACCTTCACTTCATTCACCACAGGGTTTCGCTGTATAAAAAAATTCATTACTTTCAGAGGAGCTAACTCTGATTAGTGTCTTTTCCACATCTACCTCTTTTATTTTTAAACGATTCGGTCATTTCATTGGCTGACCATGTGATAAGAAACAGAACTATTTATATTAGCCCTGCAACGAACAGATTGAATGTAAATAATTTGACCCTCCACCTGTCTGTTATGGCCAGAATGATAGTTATAGAAAATTTTAAAAATTACTACTTTTACAATGAGTATTTTTCTCTACAGAGGCTAGTTTAGAGGTAATTACTAATTTTCTATTTTTTTAAGTTTAACATCTAGGTAGATTTTCATTTTGCGTCATTCACTCATGATTAAAATCCGGTTGTTTATAATTTTACATAGTTTACTAATGATTAAATTTAGGTTTTTTGCTGTATTATTAGATTGGGATGAGAAAATCGTGTGAATGTTTTACATCAGATTTTTTATATAAGATATCCCTAAATTTTCATTCAACTTAATATAATAAAAAGTTCTAATTAAGTTTATTTTATACTCTTGTAAAAAATGTTAACATTTTTGTGGTGTACTACTCTAATTTAAGGTAAATTAAGATATAATGTGCTGTTATTTTGTTAAAAGTAGTTAAGGTAGTAACGTTTATTACTCTTGTAGTTTCTTAATAGAAGTTTTGTAAGAAACCTTGTTCAACCTATTACAATAGATGACTTCAACTTTATCTTAAATGAACTTTCCTACGCCGCTATTTTACTTTACGTTTCAACTTAATAACATAATTTCCTATCTAGTACTTTCATGTTTGTTAATAACCAATTAAGTAATCCATCGGTTGACTCTTAGACAGCAAATCAGATTGTCTAAGGTTCGATACATACTTCTTCTTCTTCTTCTTCTTCTTCTTCCTCTTCTTCTTCTTCATCTACTTTTTCACCTCCTCCTCCTCCTCCTCCTGCTCCTTCTCCTCCTCCTCCTCTTCTTTCTTCTTCTTCTTCTTCTACTTCTCCACCTACTCTTCCTCCCTTCCTCCACCTCCTCCTCCTTTTTCTTCTTCTTCTTCTTCTAATCTTCTTCTTCTACTACTTACTATTACTATCCTTTAGATTGCTATCCGTTCCGGACGTTGGTCACCATAATTAACAATCTGAACATAATCTACTGCTGCTCCAAACAGCTGTGCTGTCATTTTCCAAAACCGCACCAAATTCTCAGATTTCTTCTTCTTCTTTTTCTTCTACATTTCGGCTGGCCCGTTGGCATAGTAGTTATTACAACTGGCTTCCACGCCGGGGTCCTGGGTTTGATTCCCGTCAGGTCTAGCACTTTTTAATCACTAATTCAGATCTATCATCCTTCTCACCTACGTTAGCTACGAGGTGTGGCTATTAAATAACGAGACTGACGTTGTAAAAAATTTAATTTTTATTTTATACATAATCACTTATTGTCACCTTCAATATACACTCCTTCTAACCCTACAGCGCTCCATGCGAATTTTCCATTGTTGGAAACAGTGCTGGAAGTCATCTTCTGTTAGCTTCTTCAGGACACGTGCCACTTTCTCTTTTACAGCTTCCACAGACTCAAAACTTGTCCCTTTTAATCCAGATTTCACCTTAGGGAACATTTAGAAGATAATAACATGTGATGGAACGTGGTTTTTTACTTATGATCCAGAAACGAAGCGCAAATACATGCACTGGAAGAGCCGAACTTCACCGAGACCCATAAAAGCTCGAATGAGCAAGTCAAAATTTAAAGCAATGATGATTGTTTTTTTATATCCATGGGATTGTGTACCTCACTGGGTTCCTGGAGGTCAAACAATTAATCAATATTACTACCTTGAGGTACTTTCTAAACTACGTCAAAAAGTAAGGAAAAAACGCCCCGAAATGTGGAAGGACAAATCATGGGTTCTTTACCAAGACAATGCGCCAGCTCATTCCGCGTTATCTGTCAAGAGGTTCCTAGCCAAGTGCAGCATCTCAGGGTTAGAAAATCCACCTTATTCACCAGATCTTGCACCATGTGACTTCCACCTGTTTCCTAAGGTGAAATCTGCATTAAAACAGACAAGATTTGAGTATGTGGAAGCTGTAAAAGAGAAAGCGGCACGGGTCCTGAAGGAGCTGACAGAAGATGACTTCCAGCACTGTTTCTAACAATGGGAAATTCGCGTGGACCGTTGTAGAGCTAGAGAAGGAGTGCATATTGAAGGTGACAATAACTAATTATGTATAAAATAAAAATTAAATTCTTTACAACGTCAGTCTCGTTATTCAATTGCCACATGTCGAACATTAGCAGTAATTGCAAAACAGTCGGACGTTAAAAAAAAAATCTTCTGCCTTTCAAGGATTAGGCATCTCTGCGTGTTCCGAACCTTTCAAATCTGCCCATCCCTTTCTCGGGCGTCCTCGTACTCTCTTTCTGTCCGGTTTATAACCTAGTGTTTTATTAGGTATCCTATCCTCCCGCATTCTGTTTACATGCTCTAACCACTGCATTCTGTTCTGGAATACCTTGTCGTTTATAGAGAAGATGTTGAGTTCTTTCCTGTAACGATCTTTTCTACTACACCCATACGTATGTGGAAGAAATTTCATTTCAGATGCTTGCAATCTACTCTCCTCTCGCTTTCATAGCATCCAAGTTTCACTGCCATAGAGTATGGTCGGCACTGCTATTGTTTTATAAAATCTCACCCTCGTGTTTTTGCTGGTGCTATTTTTTAAGGTTCGGTGGATAGTTGTGCATATTTGCCAAAATCTCTGCATCTTAATTTAAGCATCTTTATCCTGTTGGTATTTAATGTTGCAACCTTGATACTTAAAGTGGAATTTCTGTTCCAAAATATTATTCTCTATAAGAATTTTGCTTCTGACAGACTCCTTCAGAGATTCAGAGATTGTACAAGATCTATCTTAACGACCCTTCTGCGGGAAATAAAGCAGCTTATAATAGAGCTAGAAATCAAGCAAAGCAGGTGATGAAAAGGGCACACCAGGAATCATGGGAGAGATACATCAATACGGTTGAAGAAGATCTCCATGGAAGACAGGAGCTGGCTTTCATGAGTATGATGCAAAAACAAAATAGAGAGCTTGTAGAAATAGGTTATGTGGAAGAAAATGAATGGATTGATCACTATAAAAAATTATGGTTTGATAATGGAAAAAATGAAAATACTATTCCCACTGAATGTGTTTCTTGTCAAGTAGATCAAATTGACATGACAGAGCTACAAGCAGCAATTAAGGTCTCTAAAAATCGGAAAGCAGCAGGACTTAATGGTCTAAATATGGAGGAGTGCTACTTCACTTGCGGTTATTACATTTATTTATTAGTTGCTGGAAAAATCATGCAGTGCCACGAGTGGATGATGTCGAAGGTGATCTCAATATTTAAAAAAGGCGATCGATCAACCCCAGGAAATTATTGAGGAATAAGTCTTCTAGATACAGCATACAAACTATATGCTTCGATCCTAGCAAGGAGATTGCAGGCTATTACTGAATCTCTACTACAAGAAAATCAAATGGGTTTCAGGAAAGGAAGATCCTGCATTGATGCAGTGTTTACACTGAAAATGATTATTGAGAAACGCAGAGAACACAATTGTGAAACCCACATGGCATTCGTTGACTGGGAGAAAGCCTTCGATAATGTGGATAGAGAGTTGCTCTGGAACATAATGACAAAGTATGGATACCCTAAACATCTGATTAGCAACATTGGACATTTATACAATAAAACATCAATAAGGATTACTCTGAAGGATGGAAAATTAACGGACAGAATAATGACAAATAAGGGAGTGAAACAGGGATGTCCAATTTCACCTGCCTTGTTCAACATTTTTGTGAACGAGCTTATGTTTGTGTGGCAGCACCAAGTTGACAAGGGTATTTCTCTCACCCGAAATACTTACCTGAACCATTTAATGTTTGCTGACGACACTTTAATCATACAGGAATCTGAGGACAAGCTGCAAGTTGCGATGCATAGGCTCGGCCTCATAAGCAAATACTTTAATATGAAAATAGCAACAGGAAAAACAAAAGTCATTGCTTTTCGTGGAAAATGGCCTATAAGATCTAAAATAGTAGTCGAAAACAAAATCTTGGAGCAAGTGTCAAATGTTAAATACTTGGGATGTGACATAACGCATGATTATGACCGGGATCCTCAACAGAAAATATCGAGGTTCAACATGATATGTGGGGCAATAAACCGATCCCTCAGGAGTAGAGCTAGAAAGAACACCCTGCTCAAATTTTATAAAGTAATGGCGATCCCAGCATTGGCTTATGGAAGCGAGACATGGGTCCTTACAAAGAAACAAGAATCAAAAATTCAGGCAGCAGAAATGCGATTCCTGAGGCAGGTGAAAGGTTGTACAAGAGAGGATAAAATCCGAAATGAGGAGATAAGGAGAGCGTGTGATGCCCAGCCACTCTTGAGCATATTGAGAACCTACAGGAAAAATTCGTCAGATCATGTTGTAAGAATGTCACAAGACCACCTCCCTCGATCTGCGCTGCTCTATAAACCAATCGGAAAGAGAAATATTGGTAGGCCGAGGAAAAGATGGACGCCGGAACAGGCTTGAATAGCCTAATCCATGAAGACGACGACGACAGACTCCTTTCCCCTGAATGGCATTATCTTTGTCTTCTTTGTCGAAACTGTCAACTTATATTCTTTGCAGAATTTGTTCAACATGTATGTGCTCTCTGCAGGTTATCCTTATTCTCCTGCAGCACTATCAGGTCATCGGCAAATAATAGGCAGTTTACAACCATATCTTCTCCTTCGAGAACACCAGTGTGTATTTGAGATATCCATCATCTGACCACAAATAAATATTAAACGAAGTGGGTGATAGACCACATCCTTGTCTTACTCTTCTATTAATAATTACTTCTTTTACGGTAAATATACCATTTAATTATACCAGTATTATTATACCATTACTTTTACCGTATTTTTAAGCTAAACTGAAATTAATTTTCACTTTACGTTTTTCACTCATGATTAAATTAGCATTATGTTTTTTGAGGTTAGTTTTATTGTTTATTTCTAATGTTTTATTAATAATGTTAGGTTTATTGTTAATTATTTGCATTGGAAAGAGAAATTTGTGTGAGTGTTTCACACCACATTTTTTTTAATAATTTAGATTAAAATATAAGAAAAAGTCGTTAAATTATAAAAGAGTAAAGATTAAAACATTATCAATAACGTAATGGAATGTAAGAAGACATTTAATCAAACAGATTAATGACGGAATAATCAAAGATGGATTTTGTCAACAGGGAGAAAATAGATTAGATGTAAAGGGTATGGGGTAAAATTGTCAGCCTCAAAAGTCGATAGGCAGTTAATCTGAAAATGAAAAGATGCGGAGGGTAAAGGAGAGAGAGTAAGTCAGAGAGAAAGAGAGAGAGAATTCGCGATGGGAGTGAGTATTATTGATAAAGTGCGTGTCTTTGGATAGACAAGAGCAAACAGATTAACAGGAAAGGAGAGAAATAGTAAATTAGAAAGAGATAAAAGTTGTGCCAATGTATGAAGAAATTAAATAGCATAAGGGATACAAAATTCAATGGGATATACAGAGTGATTCACGAAGATATGCTGAAACTTTGGGAGCCCATTGCACATGTAAAAATAATGAAAATGTTCATTTAAACATGGGTCCGGAAATGCTTCGTTACCGAGTTACGGCTAGCGAAAGATTTCGCCCGGATTTCAGCTTACCAGGTGAAATGAGATCTTCCTGAAATTCTGGTAAGATAGATTAAGGGGCGAATGCAATCGTTTCTTATGGTTTTTGACCTGATAAATTGAATAAAACAGGTTCCAGAACTGTAAGTTAAATAGTTTTTAAGAAAACCAGTGTCAAATGCAAAAAATGGAGTGGAAAACACATTTTTTCATGTTTGGGCAAAAATAACTTTGTTATTTCACCAAGAAACAGTTAAAATTTTTCAATAAAACATGTAGAAAATTTTACTCTGAACAAACCGGTGTAAGTTAAGTACAAAGAAAGCGAATAGATGTTTGATTAAATGAATTTTTATTCATAAGAGTACAAAGTAAAATTAACCGTAAAAACTAAGATGAAAAAATGTGTTTTTTTCACTCTATTTTTTGCATTTGACACTGGTTTTCTCAAAAACTATTTAACTTACAGTTCTGGGACCTGTTTTATTCAATTTATCAGGTCAAAAACCATAAGAAACGATTGCATTCGCCCCTTAATCTACCTTACCAGAATTTCAGGAAGACCTCATTTCACCTGGTGAGCTGAATCTGGGCGAAATCTTTCGCTAGCCGTAACTCGGTAACGAAGCATTTCCGGACCCATGTTTATATAAACTTTTTTCATTATTTTTACATGTACAATGGGCTCCCAAAGTTTCTGCATAACTTCGTGAATCACCCTGTATGTGGAAGTAAAAAGGATAGAGTTAGAGAGTAAAATAAAACATTGAATAAACAAAGAGAGAAGATTTAAGGTTTAGTAAAAGACATAGTTAAAAGAGAGAGAAAAGTTAAGGCTATCTCTTACTAGGAGACAACCATTAACTAGTGTGCACCCTTTATCTTTGTGAACAGTTGATTGGCTTGGCATCTCTTCAAAGAACAGCCTCAAGCTTATACGTATAGAACACAGAAAGAAAATAAGATTGAAAAGTACAGAATTAATATGGATCGCTCTCTGCTGGGAAACAACTCAACTACTTGTCTAAAACTGTAAACTACATGCATTAAACGTTTTTACTTCATATCATATAAATTTAAAGCTACTTTCAATACATTTTCTATTAATAAAAATAAAAGAAGTCATGAGATTTTCAATAATTAACTATTACTTGAAAAAATAATCCATCTACATTCGTATTCCAACTACCATCATATAAAAATTTCTTTTTTTTTGGCTTCATCTTTATTTTTATTTACAACTGTACAATTTTTAAAGCACAACAAGTAAATGAGATGGAATGAATGAGGAATGGCGGGAATGTGAATCGATCCAGTGACCGATTTCGGCGTGAAATGTTTCAAGGAATGTGGTGCCAATTTTTAATGATAATGATTTTAAAAACTACGATGAATGATTTTTTTTTATGAGATGATTTTCTTTTTACTTTCTCTTGCCTATATGAATATATAGAAAGGAAAGTATTGTGTTCATGTCGATTTTAAGAAATCGAGTTTTCACCGGATCTACACGTATTCAGACCCCCTGAACCCACACAAACATGTTTTTAGCGATTGGTCTGTGTGTGTGTGTGTGTGTGTGTGTGTGTGTGTGTGTGCGTGGTGTGTGTGTGTGTGTAAAAAAATCTCAAGAACGGAACATTGTACGAGCTTGAAACTTAAAACTTAAGTTACATACCACTACCGGACACGCCACGAACATTTTTATCAAAATCGGTCAACCGGAAGCAGTAATTTTCATTCGTGTAATTTTTCACTTTTTTGTAATTTCCTCATAAAATGGTCCTCAATATTTTTTAAAATCTCCTGATTTACTACATTTGTTATGCTCTACAAGATAGGGTAGGCGCCATGTTTGCTGAAATTCTTAGTGAGGCTGTTTTGGCGTAAAAGAATTGTTTTTTTAAGATTGCGGCTTTATTAAGCATTTCAGCGCAAAAATGTATATATTAAAATTTGTAGAGAATTTAAAGTCCTACAACTTTTATGTCAACATTTTTTTGTATAACGCTTAGTTTAGCGATAATTAGCGGTAATTAGCGATTTTCTGGATTTTCTGGTTTTTTTCACGAAAACGTGTGAAAAATCTATTTTTTTAATATGTTGGCTTTAGAACTCATTTTACGACATAAGTGTATGGAACTAAATTTATAGGAAATTAAAAGATCTACAACTTTTATTTAAACCATTTTTCTCTACAGAGCTTGCCATTGGTTTGGCATCTCTTCAAAGAGCAGCCTCAAGCTTTACGTACAGAATACAGAAAGAAAATAAGATTGAAAAGTACAGAATTAATATGGATCGCTCTCTGCTGGGAAACAACTCAACTACTTGTCTAAAACTGTAAAGTACACCCCCTACATTAAAAGCTTTTTTACTTCATATCATATAAATTTAAAGTTACTTTCATAAAGTTTTGCCTACATGAATATGTTGTTGTTGTTGTTGTTTAGGTCATCAGCCGAAAGGCTGGTTTGAACCTCTAGAGGTTTTACTAAGTAAAACGAAAAGTAAGGTGGTTTACCATTGCCTTTCTCACTAAGTGGAAAAGTATGCTTATCAGCATGCCAGGCCCTCTGAAAAGCACATATTTTCCACTCCGCACATGACACCTTCACTTCATTCACCACAGGGTCTGGCTGTATAATAAAATTCATTACTTTCAGAGGTGACAACTCTGATTAGTGTCTTTTGCACCTCTACCTCATCTGTTCTTGAATGATTCAGTCATTTAATTGACTCACCATGTGATAACAAAAAGAACTATTTATTTTACCCCTGCAACGGACAGATTGAGTGTAAATAAATTGACACTTCACCTGTCTGTTATGGGCAGAATATATTAATAATAATATATTAATAATTGGGCATTATATTCCTATATATGAATATATAGGAAGGAAAGTATTGTTTTCATGTAGATTTTTCAAAATCGTGTTTTCATCGGATCTACACGTTTTCAGACCCCCTGAACCCAAAAAAGAAACATGTTTTTAGCGATTGGTCTGTGTGTGTGTGTGTGTGTGTGTGTATGTGTGTGTGTGTGTGTGTGTGTGTGTGTGTTCAAAATATCTCAAGAACGGAACATTGTACGAGCTTGAAACTTGAAACTTAAGTTACATACCACTACCGGACCCGACACGAACATTTTCATCAAAATTGGTCAACCGGAATTAGTAGTTTATTCGTGTAATTTTTTACTTTTTTGCGATTTTCTCAAAAACTGGTCCTACGATTTTTTTAAAAATCTCCTGATTTACTAAATTTTTTATGCTCTATAAGATAGGGTAGGCGCCATGTTTGCTGAAATTCTTGGTGAGGCGTTTTCTTGTGAAAGAATTGTTTTTTTAAGATTGCGGCTTTAATATGAATTTCAGCGCAAAAATGTATATAATAAAATTTGTAGAGAATTTTAAATACTACAACTTTTACTTCAAACATTTTTTGTATAACGCGTATTTTAGCGATAATTATCAATTTTTTGTTTTTTCTCACGAAAACATGTGAAAAATCGATTTTTTAATATTTCGGCCTAAGTACTGATTTTGCGACATAAGTGTATATAACTAAATTTATAGAAAATTAAAAGATCTACAACTTTTATTTAAAGCATTTTTCTCTACAGAGTCTGGCATTGGCTTGGCATCTCTTCAAAGAACAGCCTCAAGGTTATACGTACAGAATACAGAAAGAAAATAAGATTGAAAAGTACAGAATTAATATGGATCAAACCCACCGGGTTGGTCTAGAGGTAAAGTCGTCGCCAGAATCAGTTGTTTAACAGCTGATTTTCGGAGACGAAGGTTCCTGGTTCAAATCCTAGTAAAGGTAGTTACTTTTATATGGATTTGAATACTAGACTGTGGTTACCGGTGTACTTTGATGGTTCGAATTCAATTAACCATACTCTGTGAGTCTGTAGAAGAGTACACCTCATTTACACATCATCCTCATCTGATTGGGTCATGGGGTTGCTTATTGTTCTAAATTGAACAGATTGCAACGTACACAAATTAGGAATAAAAAAAAAATATGGATCGTTCTCTGCTGGGATGCAACTCAACTACTTGTCTAGTAAACTACATACATTAAAAACTCTTTTACTTCATATCATATAAATTTAAAGTTACTTTCATAAAGTTTTCTATTACCTAATAGAAATAAAATAAATCATGATATTTTCAATAAATAACAATTAATTGAAAAAATAATCCATCAGTATTAGTATATTTCTATTTATTTTGTTATTTTTTTATTTTTTGTTTTTAAATGTAGTAATAAATTTTAGGTTGTATTAAATAATGTTTCTTTTTATTAAAAATAGTGTAAGTTTAATTATTATTAAAATGTAATGTATTATAATTGATACAATGATAGTTTTTTTTTTGTTTTTTTTTTTTTTTTTGCGCCCTGGAGACTCCGGGAGGAGTATAGGACATGTCGTCAGATATAACACCTGAAATGCATATAAGAATCACACAATGTACCATTACTATCAAGAAAGAAATTCTTGTACGCTATAAAAAGTTTCACTGATCAAGTATTTTTTTAAATTTTTTTTAAAGGAAGTATTTTTTTAAAGTCAAAGTATTGTTTAAGTTAGTTAGTTAAGTTAGTGTAGGCCTTCGGGCCAGCCCAGTCAGTCAGCTGGTAGTAAGTCGCTATTATTTGTTAAGTAACACCGGTTGGGCAAGCGACTTTGTATGGTGACCAGTTAACAGCCATCTATGAACAAACTCTACTAGGGATCCCTGTTCAAACTATGTCCAATCCACGTAAAATAATTACAGCAAAAGCAGCGATCAAATTGGGTAGTTGTCAACAATGTACAGTTCCCGATAACAAATAAAAGCTAAAACAAAAAAGTTAGTGTAGTAAGTAGAGGATGTCTACGCTAATAGTACTCCGACGTAGGCAACCAGCAATACAAGTGAGCATGCACACTGATTAAAAATACGCACAGCTTGATCAAAAAAGCATGTTTACAAAAAACCATTATTTTCTACGAGAGCACAACCTCCTCAAGAATTTCAGCAGACGTGTTTATCTTATCTTGTAGAGCATAAGAAATACATTTCTTCAATGTAGTAAATGATTGAGCTGTTTTTGAGAAAATCGCGAAAAAGTGAAAAATTACACGAATAATTTACTACTTCCGGTTAACCGACTTTGATGAAAATGTTCGTCTCGGGTCCTCTAGTAGTATGTAACTTAAGTTTCAAGTTTCAAGTTTAGACCCCTCAGTTTACTTCCGGTTCTTTCAAAATTATTTGAAAAACTTCTTCGCCGCTTGCTGTATTTCGTTAACGATCAAAATTCTATACCTACTCATCAATTCGGTTTCCGGTCACAGCATTCTACAGTTCACCAACTACACCGAGTCGTCGATCTAATCGCTTCAGGCCTAGAAAGAAAGGAATACACAGGAGCAGTTTCCTTAGACGTAAGTGCGGCTTTTGACAAGGTGTGGCACGATGGACTACTCTTTAAACTAAAACATATATTACCGGACACTCTCTACCATGTTCTCCGTTCACACCTAGAGGAAAGATTTTTCGTCGCTCGTCAAGAAGATGATTACTCCGAATATAGACAGATCTTAACTGGAGTGCCACAGGGGTCTATCCTCTCTCCGTTATTGTACACTATCTGCACATCTGATCTGCCGGAGACTGACGTGACTACCATTGCTACATATGCTGACGACACTCTTCTTCTTTCATCCTCCCATAATCCACAAATCACAAGTGCTAATTTGCAATACATCTGGATATTCTACAAGACTGGTTAGAAAAATGGAGAATACAAATTAATCCAACCAAATCTATTCATTATTTTTTTACTCTTTGAACAGGAATATGCCCGAATGTCTTTCTTAATAACGTTCCCATACCTCAGAAAAATGAAATTCGATAATTAGGGCTTATCTTGGAAAAAGACTTACGTGGCAGTCACACATAAAAAAGAAAAGACTTCAATTAAATACAAAACTACGACAACTGTACCGATTTCTTTGTAGAACCTCTCCTTTGCCAATTTCTTCAAAATTACTGCTGTACAAATCGTTATTTAAACCAGTTTGGACTTACGGAGTCCAGTTATTTGGCTCAGCAAAATCCAGTAATCTTAATCATCTACAGACGTTCCAATCAAAATTTCTCCGTTTAATATCTAGAGCTCCGTACTACGTAAGTAACGACACTTTAAACTACGATTTCGGGATTCCTACAGTTGAAGAAGTAGAACAGTCCTATTATAAAAAGTTATTTTCAAAATTACAAATAAATCCAAATCCTCTAATTCAAAAACTTCATCGCTTTCACCTTCCTGGGAATCCAGCCCGGCGCCTAAATAGAAGATGGAATAGGGATCTTCTCTGAGTTCTAACTGAAATAATAATAATATAATAAAAATAGTAACAATTAAACGAACTAATTATCATATTTAATACTTTCTTATACACCCAGAGAAATACCAATGGGTATCAATCTTTGTCTTTGTTTCCTTTCATGTTACTTGGTTATGTACGTGCAACACATTTTCTAGTAGTCATATATTTATGTACTGTTGAAAATTTCAAATAAAAGATAAAAAAAAAAGTTTCAAGTTCGTACGATGTTCCGTTTTTGAGATATTCTGTATAAATACACAGACCAAATTGCTAAAAACTTGTTTTTTTGGGTTCAGGGGATGTAAAAACGTGTATATCCGGTGAAATTTGATTTCGAAAAATCGACATAAAAGCGATACTTTCCTTCCTATATTCATATAGGCTACATACAGAATACTGTACATTAATAATATTTGTAATACTGGATGAAAAGGGATAAAAGTGTGCTAGAAGCATACTTAAGGTATTGCAGGCGTACACAGCTCTATAAAGAATCATTGTAAACCAAGGTTTAATTATTTAAACTGTTGTTTAGGTCAACAGCCGAAAGGCTGGTTTGAACCTGTAGAGGTTTTACTAAGTAAAACGAGGAGTGAGGTGGTTTACCATTGCCTTCCTCACTGAGTGGGAAAGTACGCTTATCAGCATGCCGGGCCCTCTGAAAAGCACATATTCTCCACTCTGCAAATGACACCTTCACTTCATTCACCACAGGGTCTGGCTGTATAATGAAATTCATTACTTTCAGAGAAGATAATTCTGATTAGTGTCTTTTACACCTCTACCTCTTCTGTTCTTAAATGATTCAGTCATTCAACTGGCTGACCATGTGATAAGAAACAGAACTATTTATTTTAGCCCTGCAACGAACAGATTGAGTGTAAATAATTTGACACTCCACCTGTCTGTTAGGGGCAGAAGATGCCAACAACATGCGGTATTCCCAAGCGGTCACCCATCCAAGTACTAACCGCACCCGATGTTGCTTAACTTCGGTGATCGGACGAGAACCGGTGTATTCAACATGGTATGGCCGTTGGCAATTTAAACTATCAAACTGTATTGTCCGTGGGCCAGATAGAGTTACCGTGTACCAACCCTCCACATCATAACCTGTCGCACTTCAACATGTTTTTTTTAACCTCCTGAGCAATAATACCCAATGTTTCCAAAAAAAAACTCCAAAATGGGAATTAAAGATGGCCGCCAGGTGGTCCTTCATTAATTTTTTTATTTGCTTATATATTCATTTCTAGCTATCATACAGTCTTTTATTACACACCAAATTAATGATAAAGAGTTTCCAAAAATGTTAAACATAAAAAAAGTTTAAATTTCAACACCTTAAAGAAAAGTACAACAATTTTAAGTTAATAATTTCGAAATATTTGCGAAAAATTCTTCTAGAACTCGTTTAAAACTTAAATAACACCAAAATAACTAAATATATCGAAGATAAAAGCAAAATAAAAGTTTTAGGTCATTAAATTTATTATTAAAATCAGTATTTATTTTTTATATTACTGCAACTTGTGATTAAACAGTCTCACTTGAATTATCAGCGGCAGAGAGTCTCGCGTGCTGTTCTCACAACGTCGCATCGACCGTCATATTGGTCTTTGCTTTTCTTCACTTGTTCTGTTTTCCCTTTTCTTATTTAAAAGATTTGTAAGTAAATGTTGTGATAAAATGGTAGTTCACAAAATTTTGCTCGGAATTACAAATTTCCTTTCATTTCAGTTTACCGATTATACTAAGTGTACCAAATACGGCAAAATAATTCGAAAACAAGTAATGGTTTTCTTCAAAATACATTGTAATCTGATGAATGCATATAGAATCTACTAAAATTCATGCTTTTACATTTTTCCGCCATCTTGGTTCCATTGTCTAAAACGTGCTACAGTACTGGATCTCCCAAGGCGATTCTGATAGTGTGATTTTAAAATTGTAAATAATATAATAGCTGTAGATTATAACTGTAGCAATAATGTAATAACTGTAGATAATAGCTGTAGATACTAATGTGTATAATAGCTGTAGATGACTGGCGTGTTTGAGTGTGAATGTTGTACATAACTGATTGAACATTTTTAATTATCTCCAGTAGAGTTCGGTGTACATTTATGTTTCAGAATTATATGCTTATTATTTATTATTTCTCATTTTGTTTTTACTTTCTCTTGCCTATATAAATATATAGGAAGGAAAGTATTGTTTTCATGTCGATTTTTCAAAATCGAGTTTTCACCGGATCTATATGTTTTCAGACCCCCTGAACCCAAAAAACATGTTTTTAGCGATTGGGCTGTGTGTGTGTCTGTGTGTGTATGTGTGTGTGTGAACAGAATATCTCAAAAACGGAACATCGTACGAAATTGAAACTTGAAACTTAAGTTACATACCACTACCGAACCCGACACGAACATTTTTATCAAAATCGGTCAACCGAAAGTTGTAGTTTATTCGTATAATTTTTCACTTTTTTGCGATTTTCTCAAAAACTGGTCCTACGATTTTTTTTAAAACCGCCTGATCTACTACATTTTTTATGCTCTACAAGATAGGGTAGGCGCCATGTTTGCTGAAATTCTGCGTAAGGCTGTTTTTACGTAAAAATATTTTCTTTTTAAGATTACGGCTTTAATATGCATTTTAGCGCAAAATATTATATAATAAAAGTTGTAGAGAATGTAAAATTCTACAACTTTTATTTCAAATATTTTTTGGTATAGGCCTAACGCTTAGTTTAGCGGTAGTTAGCAATTTTCTGTTTTTTCTCACAAAAACGTGTGAAAAAATTATTTTTTTAAGATTTCGGCCTTAGAACGCATTTTACGACAAAAGTGTATATAATCAAATTTATAGAAAATTAAGAGATCTACAACTTTTATTCACAGCATTTTTTTGTACAGTGTTTAGTTTAGCGTGAATGAGCGATTTTCCGTATTTTTAAGCTAAACTGAGGTTGATTTTCATTTTGCGTCTTTCACTCATGATTAAAATAAGGTTATGTTTATTGAGGTTAGTTTTTGTTTATTTCTAATGTTTTATTACTAATGTTAGGTTTATTGTTAATTATTTGCACTGGCAAGAGAAAGTTGTGTGAGTGTTTCACACCAGATTTTTTTAAATACGAAGGTAGTCATGTGACACATCATTTGCATGTAAGATTTTACAAAACATCTACTGATGGAAACCATTTTTAAATATATTGTGACAATATCGAAAAGGAAAGAGTGATCGAGAATGACCGAGAGTTTAAAAATGTTAACGTAAATAATAAGAGTAAAATATAGGATTTTACGAGAAACAGTTAGAAATATTATGTGTAATGGTCTTTTATAATACAGGTAATACAGTTTTATTGTTGTACGGTACCTATTCAGATAATTGGCCTATTTGTAACACCTTCTATTCAATCATAATTTGTTTACAGTTGTTAACCCCTTAAAGGGTTTTGATGAAATATTACGTCGAAAACACTGTACACGAAAAGTACCAGTGACGTAATGTTGCGTTTCTGTCAAAACACGAATTATTTTTGCTTTAGAACGTAATATTTCGTCGCCAACAGCCGGTAGCGTACCAATCTTTTGTTATAAATAAATAAATAAAATAAATACATAATACATAAAACATAGGCTACATAAATGAAATAAATAATACATAAATAAATAATCAAAAATAATAAAAATAATACAGTGGGAAAAATTTAAGCAAAATAACATTCCTTTGGGTTTAAAACATTTACCTTTAACGGGTTAAGATTCATCCAGGAGCCATCAAAAGGATTTTGTATTTTATTACTTTCTCTTGCCTATATGAATATATAGGAAGGAAAGTATTGTTTTCATGTCGATTTTTCGAAATCGAGTTTTCACCGGATCTATACGTTTTCAGACCCCCTGAACCCAAAAAACATGTTTTTAGCGATTGGTCTGTGTGTGTGTCTGTGTGTGTGTGTGTGTGTGTGTGTGTCTGTGTGTGAACAGAATATCTCAAGAACGGAACATCGTACAAACTTGAAACTTGAAACTTATTTTACATACCACTACCGGACGCGACACGAAAATTTTCATCAAAATCGGTCAACCGGAAGTAGTAGTTTATTCGTATAATTTTTCACTTTTTTGCGATTTTCTCAAAAACTGGTCCTACGATTTTTTTTAAAATCACCTATTTTACTCAATTTTTTATTCTCTACAAGATAGGGTAGGCGCCATGTTTGCTGAAATTCTCGGTGAGGCTGTTTTCACGTAAAAACGTTGTTTTTTTAAGATTACGGCTTTAATATAAATTTTAGCGCAAAAACTTATATAATAAAAGTTGTAGAGAATTTAAAAACCTACAACGTCTGTGTCAAACATTTTTTTGTATAACGCTTAGTTTAGCGGTAATTTGCGATTTTCTGTATTTTTTCTCACGAAAACGTGAGAAAAATCGATTTTTTTAACATTTCGGTCTTAGTATGCATTTTACGACAAAAGTGTATATAATTAAATTTATAGAAAATTAAAAGATCTACAACTTTTGTTTAGAGCATTTTTCTCTACAGAGCTTAGTTTAGCGTGAAAGCGTGATTTTCCGCATTTTTAAGCCAAACTGAGTTCGATTGTCATTTTGCGTCATTCACTCATGATTAAAATAAGGTTATGTTTTTGAGGTTAGTTTTTGTTTATTTCTAATATTTTATTAATAATGTTAGGTTTATTATTAATTATTCGCTATGGCAAGAGAAAGTTGTGTGAGTGTTTCACACCAGATTTTTATTATATCAAAAACCTCTGTCTTTTCTCTAACTCTCCATTAGCCCACCTATACAACGGCCGGTTTGTTTACGCTCTTGATTTTTTTTTTCAGCCGTGCGGAGCGGGGGAATCTTCATAGGACCAAGTGGCCCTGAAAGATACCATTGCACGCACGCGCAATGGTTATGTGGAATTTTTACCCACTAAACCTAACCGCCCCTTCACAACACCGGATACCAGACCCGTTTTTACAAAACATAACGCAGCACCCGATGTGCCCTGGAGAAATCACGCTCTTGATTTGTCTGTGTTTGAGTGAGCAAATCGCGTAGTACTTAAAGGTTACGTTAGAAAAGGTCAACGTCATTGTCTTTTGTTTAACGTTTATATTGTATAATTTTTGTAAGTAATAATATTAAGTAAATTGGTTAAAATATTTATTGTATTAGTTAATTATAATTGGTTCGTTATATACGAGGGCAGTCCAAAAGTCTGTCACGTTTTGAAAAAAAAAATCTTAGTACAAAAAACAAATTTATTATATACATTTGAAAGTGCAACTAAAATGCTATTTTTCTACATAATCACCAAACAAATTAAGACACTTATCATAGCGGTGAACTAATTTTGAAATTCCGGCGTCATAAAAAATTACTGCCTGTGATTTTAACCAGTTAGTCACACCCTCCTGCAGCTCCGCGTCGTCGTCAAAGCGCTGCGTCACAAGTCATGTCTTCATTGTTGGGAACAAGTGAAAATCGGTGGGCGGAAGGTCCGGACTGTATGGCGGATGTGGGAAAACCTCCCATTTGAAATTAATTCCAATTTATATCAGCCTGTATAAGGTATTCACTATGTTTAACTGTTGTTTGTTGTTTAGATGATCAGCTGAAAGGCTGGTTTGAACCTGTAGAGGTTTTACTAAGTAAATCGAGGAGTGAGGTGGTTTACCATTGCCTTCCTCACTGAGTGGAAAAGTACGCTTATCAGCATGCCGGGCCCTCTGAAAAGCATATATTTTCCACTCTGCAAATGACACCTTCACTTCATTCACCACAGGGTCTGGCTGTATAATGAAATTCATTACTTTCAGAGGAGATAACTCTGATTAGTGTCTTTTACACCTCTACCTCTTCTGCTCTTAAATGATTCAGTCATTCAATTGGCTGACCATGTGATAAGAAACAGAACTATTTATTTTAGCCCTGCAATGAACAGATTGAGTGTAAATAATTTGACACTCCACCTGTCTGTTATGGGCAGTATGTTTAACTAGGTTATCTAATTACAGTATTATTATTTTGTGATTGAGTAAGGATCTGTGTGTGTGTGTGCGTGTGTGTGTGTGTGTGTGTGTGTGTGTGTTTGTGTGTGTGTGCGGGTGAATGTGTTGTTCGTTATTTGTTAGCATTTAAGTTGCTAATCAGTGGGTTAGTAATTTATCCACTGATAAATTTTCAATATTTAGCTGTATTACGTATTGTTCATACATGAACAGATTTTAATTTTTCATTTATGTTCAAATAAAAAAAAAAGTTGTGTCTATGACAAATAACAGAGCGTCAAATTATTTACACTTAATCTGTTTGTTGCAGAGCTAAAATAAATAGCTCTGTTTATAATAGATCTTTTTTTTTCTACGGCCACAAAGGACCACTTAAGTTCAATCTTTCAACGTCTAGCTCTTTCAGATGTTCCACCCAAACGCCTCCGCAGTTGTCGTTCCCGTACTTCTCCTCTTCTTCGCCAATAATTCTTCAATGTTTCGGATCTTCTCAGTCTCTCATCGTCCGAAATCACCATGGCTTTCCTGACCCTCATTTGTTCCCTAAATTTAACCGATCGCTGTTTGTATGTCCTGTAGCTCCCTGACTTAGTTTTGAGGTCAGCTATTGTGATGTTTAGTTCCTCCATATCTATTTTGACTTCCTTTATCCAGTTTGGTGTCATCTTCTTTTGCCAGAAAAACTCAATCATCCTTCTTAGTAATCTTGTATCCTCCATTCTCAATATATGTCCCAGGAAGGATATCCTTTTTTTCCTGATGATACTGGTTAAAGGGTCAATTGCTTCATATTCTTTCTTGTTTGGTACAATATAGAAACTACCATCTTGAAGGGACCATTTTCCAATACACTTTCTTGCTATTTGCCTCTCCACTTTCTCGATTTTGTCCTTTTTGCCTATTCTTGTTGGACCAAACAGGGTTTCACTCGCATACAGGACTTCAGGAAAATTTAGTTGACAAAATAGATCTTTATAATATAATATTTATAATAGATCTGTTTTTTATCACTTCACAGAAGAGGTAGAGGTGTAAAAGACACTAATCAGAGTTATCTTCTTTAAAAGTAATGAATTTCATTATACAGCCAGACCCTGTGGTAAATGAAGTGAAGGTGTCATCTGCAGAGTGAAAAATGTGTGCTTTTTAGAAAAGTAATTTTACTTCTCAGAAGTAATATTAAGTAAATTAGTTAAGTTATTTATTGTATTAGTTAATTATGATTAGTTTGTTATTTAATTAATAATTAAATCGTAATATACTTGCAGATTTTAGTCACTTATTTAATTGTAATTCTTAGTGTGTAATAAATACTTGTAATTTTAAACTCTTTAATGTGTTAATTATTTAATAAAATTTACCTAGATCTCGAAACGGCCCTTAGAGATAAGTGTCATATTATCTTTCCATTCTAAAGTTACAGCCTTCAAACTTGGAAAATAGTAAAAATGGCTTGTCTTGGATGTTAATATCATCTTTTTCCATTTATGAGACCTAGCGCAATCGATTTGCAGATTCTGAAAACTCCTATACACGAATTTTCAGAAGAATCTTTAGAGCCGTTCTTTGAAAACAGTTTGACGTACAAACATACGTAAGTCAAGTTGTCGTATAAAAGGATAGGATATACGTATATATTAGAAAATCGTATATAAGGTTTCTTTGGTCATAAGCACACATACACACATACACAACAATTTATTACTTTTTCTTGGCTATTTAAATATATAGGAAGGAAAGTATTGTTTTCATGTCGGTTTCTTAAAATCGAGTTTCCACCGGATCTACACGTTTTCAGACCCCCTGAACCCAAAAAACATGTTTTTAGTGATTGATCTGTTGGTGTGTGTGTGCGTGTGTGTGTGTGTGTGTGTGTGTGTGTGTGTGTGTGTGTGTGTGTGTGTGTGTGTGTGTGTGTGTGTGTGTGCGTGTTTGTGTGTTTGTGTGTGTGTGTGTGTACAGAATATCTCAAGAACTGAACATCGTACGAACTTGAAACTTAAGTTACATACCACTACCGGACCCGATACAAAGATTTTAATCAAAATCGGTCCACCAAAAGTAGTAGTTTATTTGTGTAATTTTTCACTTTTTTGCGATTTTCTCAAAATCTGGTCCTACGATTTCTTTTAAAATCGCCTGGTTTACTAAATGTTTTATGCTCTACATGATAGGGTAGACACCATGTTTGCTGAAATTCTTGGTGAGGCTGTTTTCACGTAAAAAAAAATAATTTTTTTAAGATTGCGGCTTTAATATACATTTTAACGCAAATATTTTTAATAAAAGTTGTAGAAAAATTAAAATCCTACAGCTTTTAATTCTAACATTTTTTTGTATAACGCTTAGTTTAGCGGTAAAATCGTGTAAAAAATCGATTTATTTACGACAAACGTGTATATAATTAGATTTATAGGAAATTAAAAAATCTACAATTTTTATTTAGAGCATTTTTCTCTACAGAGCCTAGTTTAGCGTGAAAGGGTGATTTTCCGTATTTTTAAGCCAAACTGAGGTCAATTTAATTTTGTATCTTTCGCACATGATTAAACTAAGGTTATGTTTTTTGAGGTTAGTTGTTTGTTTGTTTCAAATGTTTTATTACTAATGTTAGGTTATATTGGTCATTATTTGCATTGGCAAGAGAAAGTTATGTGAATGTTTCACACCAGAGTTTTTTAAATTGAGAGTAAAAAACCCAGAAAATATTTATATTGTTCAAAAGGATTCGGGTTTTTTTAAAAGTAAAAACAAATTAAACAAACTTTAGTAACGAAAGTAATATTGCTAAAAGGAAAATAAATTTAGAATTACAGGTCATTTGTTCTAGCTTGAAGCTTTCCCTCCAACGCTGTGTGCCGCTGAGCTGTTCTGTTCAGTGGTGGGGGAAGCACCTCGTAGTTGTAACATAGTATACGGTTAGAAAGAGAGATAATGATCATTAAGTGAGAAGGAGACAACACTTGCCCCTTTGAAACTATCCCTACTCTACCTACTCGCCCACCCCTTACAAGCTTCTTCCTAAAACAAACGTACTATACATCGTTATAAAGGAAACGAGAAAGGTATTATTAGTTATTTTGAAACATTTTACTCGATTGAATTCAGGCGATGTATTAGTATTTTTGTGAATACAACAATTTCAATGCTGAAAAAAAAGAAATGGATTCTGAACAGTTTTCGATTTCAACAACTCGTTAGACTTTAAATTTCAATGGTAATTAAATATGGAATAAATCATTCGCGTAGGAGTAAAATAAAAAAAAACGTTTTATACAATATTGTACCAAATCTCATTTCATGTTATGATTCTTGGAAATCAATTAACGTTTTATCTCAGTTATTGATTGATTTTCGATAACCATAAAACACTTTAATATTTTAGTGAAACAATAAAATTTTTATTTCTCTTCCTGTATATAAATTGTAGCATGCTCCGCGTGCCTTCGCATGTGTAACGTGTTTAATCAATTTAAGAAAAATCTGGTGTGAAACACTCACACAACTTTCTCTTGCCAGTGCAAATAATTAACAATAAACCTAACATTAGTAATAAAACATTAGAAATAAACAAAAAACTAACCTCAAAAACATAACCTTATTTTAATCATGAATGAAAGACGCAAAATGAAAATAGACCTCAGTTTGGCTTAAAAATACAGAAAATCACTCTTTCACGCTAAACTAGACTCTGTAGAGAAAAATACTTAAAATAAAAGTTGTAGATCTTTTAATTTTCTATAAATTTTATTTGTACACTTTTGTCGTAAAATGCATACTAAGACCGAAACCTTTAAAAAATCAATTTTTCACACGTTTTCGTGAGAAAAAACAGAAAATCGCTAATTACCGCTAAACTAAGCCTTATAAAAAAAATTGTTAGAATTAAAAATTGTAGGGTTTTAAATTCTCTACAACTTTTATTATACACATTTTTGCGGTAAAATGCAAAAAAAAGCCGCGATCTTGAAAAAACAATGTTTTTACGTGAAAACAGCCTTGCCGAGAATTTCAGCAAATATGGCGCCTACCCTATCTTATAGAGAATAAAAAATTGAGTAAACCAGGTGATTTTTAAAAAAATCGTAGGACCAGTTTTTGAAAAAATCGCAAAAAAGTGAAAAATGACACGAATAAACTACTAATTCCGGTTGACCGATTTTGATGAAAATGTTCGTGTCGGGTTCGGTAAGGGTATGTAACTTAAGTTACAAGTTTCAAGTTCGTACGATGTTCCGTTCTTGAGATATTTTGTATACTCACAAACACACCCACGCACAGACACACAGACACACACACAGACCAATCGCTAAAAACATGTTTCTTTTTTGGGTTCAGGGGGTCTGAAAACATATAGATCCTGTGAAAACTCGATTTCGAAAAATCGACATGAAAATAATACTTTCCTTCCTATATATTCATATAGGCAAGAGAAAGTAAAAAAACGTTTTATACAATATTGTACCAAATCTCTTTTTATGTTATGATTCTTGTAAATCAATTAACGTTTTATCTCAATTATTGATTGTTTTTCGATAACCATAAAACACTTTAATATTTTATTGAAACAATTATATTTTTAACCCACCGGGTTGGTCTAAAGGTAAAGTCGTTGCCAAAATCAGCTGTTTAACAGCTGATTTTCGGAGACGAAGATCAGATTTTATACGGATTTGAATACTAGACAGTGGTTACCGGTGTACTTTGATGGTTAGGGATTAATTAACCATACTCTCTCAGGAATGGTCGGCCTGGGTCTGTACAAGACTACACCTCATTTACACGTCATACACATTATCCTCATCTCATTGAGTCATTGGGTTGCTTATTGTTCTCAATTGAACAGATTGCAACGTACACATATTAGGAATTAAAAAAAAAATAAATAAATAATTATATTTTTATTTCTCTTGCTGTATATAAATGGTAGCATGCCCCGCGCGCCTTCGCACCCGAAACATGTGTAATAAATTGAAGAAATATAAATATGTAATAGAAATTGTGTAGCTGCTAACGGGTGTTTCAAAAAGGACGCACTTCGATGTTTGAGAACGCTAATTTATTACATTAAGTAATTACAAATTATACGGTATGAAATTATTACCTTTGTAACATTTAGATTACCTTTAAAACTTCACAATAAATGTTCATAATGACTTCCTCCACTTGTAATGCAAGTTCGGACACGTTTCATAACATTTGCAGCCACTTTTCGTAGTGTTTGCTCATTAATGTTTGTAATCTCACTTTCAATATTAGACTTCAATTCTTCAATTGTATGAAGATTGTTTTTAAAAACCTTTCTCTTTAAATTCCCCCAAAGGAAAAAATCCGCAGGAGTAAGATCTGGGGATCTTGGTGGCCACAATCCTTTTGATATCACGCGATGGCCAAAAAATTCTCGTAACATATTCAGCGTTTCAGTAGAAGTATGGCACGTTGCGTTATCCTGCTGAAACCAACAATATCGATCGTGTAATTCTAACAACACTATAAATTGTTCAATTAAGTTGCGGTACACCACACCATCTACAGATGTGTCAAAAAATAAAGGCCCAACAATACGACGCCGGGAGATCGCACACCAAACACCAATTTTACGTGCGTGTAGTGGACGTTCATGAAATGTGTGAGGATTATGAGCGCTCCATATTCGGCAGTTTTGGCTGTTGAAGTAACCATCCAAGTGAAACCATGCTTCGTCACTAAAATAAACACGATCCAATATTTCAACACCGTTGTCATTAACAAGAGAACGTATCCAACGACAATACTGTATACGTTTCCCATGGTCAACTTCTTTCAGTTCATGAACGACACCGATGCGGTAAGGATGCAGATTTAATTTTTTTGAAGCCCTTAAAGCGGAAGATAGTGATAATCCAGCCTGTGAAGATAACTTTCTAAGTGATTTGCCGGATGAGGTAGTCAAACGTTGTTTCACATCGTCCAAAACTTGTTCTGTTAACACTGATGGTCGACCTGTGCTTTTCCGATCCTGTACATTACCAGTCTCACGAAATTCATTAATCAGACGCGATATTGTGGTGTTATTTGGTACTTCAGAATTGGGAAATTTTAACTGGAACTCGTCTTTCACTCGTTCGTAAGATTTATATGCGCAATAACTTTCAAATATAAAAACACGTTCATCTTTTGAAAAAATCATGTTTGAACTTATACAGACACTACAGACACAAATGAATACTGGGATAGCACTAGTACATTCAGTAATACACAATGGGTCAACATTGAGTATGGTAGTGCCAACTGTTTTTTGGGGGAAAAAAATATTCCCTATGCAGAGAATAATAACCCTTAAACTTCGAAGTGCGTCCTTTTTGAAACACCCGTTAGATCTATTGTGTACTCCAACGTACACACACACACAACGTTTTGTGAAATTCCCCCCGCGTACGTCTCTTGCTAGTCTTTATAATGTATTTGTACTGTCTTTAATAATTGTACACACACAATCACGCACAAAACGATGTTTTCTGAATCCCCTCCTCAGCGTATGTCTCTCACCATCATCAAACCAGTTCATCTACTTCACCAGCAATACGTACTCACATATACACACACACAAATACATATTTATGAAAATCTTCATTACAGCCCTTAAGATTATCATTTTGTAAAATTTAAAAAAAAATGTTGCTGTGAATATAAATACAAGTATTGTCACAATTTTTCACAAGAATTACTCTACTATCGGTTTCATAATCATAGACACCCGAGTTTAAACCCTTGCAACTCCAAAACTATGATTTGGATTTCAATATATAGGGTGATTCAAAAAGAGCGCCGGTTTTGATATATCAAATTAAGAGATTTATTTTATTGAAAAACTGAAACTAAATACATCAACAAGTTCATCTTACCTTCCGATTTCATGAATGAAAAATGATGTCACGCATGTGTCCTCCTCTACTGCGCTGGCACGCATCAACTCTGTCCATGAAATTGGATAATACTGCAAGACAAGTTTCGACTTCCATTTGCCCGATAACCCGTCGAATTTCCTCCTACAAGTCATTGATGTTTCGGGGTTTATTGGCATACACCAATGACTTCAGATGACCCCAAAGATGAAAGTCACATGGCGTCAAGTCACACGACCTTGGTGGCCATTGATGGTCGGAATTACGAGAAATGATGCGATCCTGGAACCGTTCACGGAGCAACAACATTGTTTCTCGTGCAGCAACTGAATTTTATACGGGTGATATTGGAGATCGTACCGAAGAATTCTCCGTACAGAAAAACATCGTAAACCCAATTGTTGAGAACGGCGACGTATTGATTTTTCTGGGCTAACAGCCACACGGTCACGAACCAATGCAACGTTTTGCTCAGTTCGGCCAGAACGACGACGTCCAGAACTTTTAAGGTCGACTGTTGAACCCGTCTCAAAAAACTTTTTTATGAGCCTGCGAACTGTTGATTCATTCGGTGTTTCATTACGTCCTAGAGTACCGCGAAGTCGCCTGACAGTAGCCGCATAACTCTCTACACTCTGGTAAAATGTTTTGACGATTAACACTCGTTGTGCAATAGTAAACTTCTCTATGGTTAGACACAGACTGCGAGAGTACTACACTGCGAACAAGAGAAACTACAACTGAATCGTCAATCGGAATGTTCTCCGAAATAGAAATGAGGTCTAACAATGTTGCCAACCGATAAACAAAAATTTACCAGCCGTTTAAAAACCGGCGCTCTTTTTGAATCACCCGTTACTTTACATCAAAATTTAGCTTTTTTTATTCTGCAGTAACTTATAACAAACCTATATTTTTAATGTTGTTAAAATTGTCATATTGAGGTTGGAAGAAAAATGACCCGGTTTTTTTGTTACCGCAACAAATTTCATGCGTTTAGACACGTGTAACTCGATAACTATTCGACCAAAAAGTTTGAAATTTTAACACAATGTAGACAATTATATTCTTGCACCATGTACGAAATTTCAAAATTTTAAGTTTATTAAATTTTGATTTATTAACAATATTCTAAACCCTTGCTCTCTCGGTAACTGCTCGATCGTTTGGCACGGGCAAACTATCGTTTTATTCAGTGTGAAAACTTAGTAAAAATATGTTAATAACATAAAATATTGATTGGCCAATGCTGTGGTAAAATTTAAAAAAATTTGAAAGATAGACTGGGTAATGTGGGGAGTGGGCGCTACTAACAATGTTGCCTGAATCTGACTGTCTACCTGAATTGACAATGCAGTCTGTCAGTTCAGGTAGACAGTCCTACAGGAAGTCACGAACTCAAACTGACAACATGGATAGTAGCGCCCACTCTCCGCATTACCCAGTCTATTTTCAAAATTTAAATAAAACTACCACAACATTGGCCAATCAATATTTCATGTTAACATATTTGTACCAAGTTTTTTGTTGTTGTGTTGTTTAGGTCAACAGCCGAAAGGCTGGTTTGAACCTCTAGAGGTTTTACCAAGTAAAACGAGAGGTGAGGTGGTTTACCATTGCCTTCCTCACCGAGTGGAAAAGTACGCTTATCAGCATGCCGGGCCCTCTGAAAAGCACATAGTTTTCCACTCTGCAAATGACACCTTCACTTCATTCACCACAGGGTCTGGCTGTATAATGAAATTCATTACTTTCAGAGGAGATAACTCTGATTAGTGTCTTTTACACCTCTACCTCTTCTGTTCTTAGATGATTCAGTCATTCAATTGGCTGACCATGTGATAAGAAACAGAACTATTTATTTTAGCCCTGCAACAAACAGATTGAGTGTTAATAATTTTACATTCTACCTGTCTGTTATGGGCAAACCAAGTTTTTTATGCTGAATAAAACAATAGTTTGCCCGTGCCGAACGATCGAGTGGTTACCGAGATAGCAAGGTTTCAGAATATTCTTAATAAGTCAAAATTTAAATAACGTACGAATTTTAAATTTTGTACACACTGTAGAATCATAATTTTCTATGTAGTGTTAGAATTTCAAACTTTTCAGTCAAATAGTTATCGAGTTACACGCCTCTAAACGCATAAAATTTGTTGCGGTAGCAAATTAAACAGGTATTTTTGTCTTCCAACCTCGATATGGCATTTTTTAAACAACATTAAAAATATAGGAATATTATAGGTCAACGCAAAATAAAATGAGCTAAATTTTGATGTAAAATATGTTGGAATCCAACTCATAGTTATGGAGACGCAAGGGTTCAAACTCGGATGTCTATGATTATGAAACCGATAGTAGGTTAATAATTTCCTTCACTAGAATCACCTAGGTTTAGGTGTTATAATATTCTTTTATGTTTATTTTTTTTTAATTCATTTATTTAACGTCGCATTAACTACAACGGTCATTAGCGACGACGTTGGGGTGTAACTATTGTACAATGGAGGATGAAATGATTTTTAGTAACGTATGAAAATATGCCGTGCCTGAGTGGGATTCGAACCCAGAACCTCATAATGAGAGGCGAGCACGTTACCAACTGCACCAATGCGGCCGGCTATAATATTCTTATTATGTTTAACAGTCACCATAAAAAGTCTCTCGTCAAAACGGTGAACTTAATTTAATTTACTTGATGGTACTTAATTCCTGATTTGAATATCTTAAGTGAATTTTATGTAGATTAAAGAATACCTGTTATTTTGTTGTTCATGTAACAAAACCTAAATTTTATCTTTCAATAAACTAACTTCATTATAATTTTAAATCGTTTATTCTAGTAGGGTTGATCTGGTTTTGTTTTTCTTAAACCTCCCTACTCATGAATACAAAAGAGGTCTGTTTTCCATGAACAAATCTACACACTGTATCTCTGAGTCACAGTAAATACAGGTATTTTATTCTCTATGTAAGTTAAAATACAATTTTTTTTTTAAATTTAAAGTCGCATCAACATTGCTTGGTTATTAGCGACTACGGTGGATAATGTGACTATAACTCTGGGTTTTTACTAGAGAAAATTTGCAGACCCTGGCCGAGAATCGAACCCGGGACCTCCGCGAGGTAGGCTAACGCGCTAACCACTATGCTACGGAGGCGGCCAAAATACAATTTTAAGTTTTTTTTTTGTATTTTTCCTAATTTGTGTACGTTGCAATTCGTTCAATTCAGAACAATAAGCAACCCCATGACCGAATGAGATGGATGATGTGTATGACGTGTAAATGAGGTGTAGTCTTGTACAGACTCAGGTCGACCATTCCTGAGAGAGTATGGTTAATTGAACCCCAACCATCAAAGTACACCGGTAACCACTGTCTAGCATTCAAATTCATATAAAAGTAACTACCTTTACTAGTATTTGAACCAGGAACCTTCGTCTCTACTTTACTTCTAGACCAACCCGGTGGGTCCAATTTTAAATAAATAGAAAATAATAAGATTTTTTTTTGTTTAACCTCTGACTGTTCTGGAATTACTGCTAATGCAGACGGTGAAGGATGAAATGATTTTCGTAACGTATTAAAATATGCCGCGCCTGAATGGGATTCGAATCCAAAACCGCATGATGAGAGGCGAGCACGTTACCAACTACGCCAATGCGAAATGTAAAACGCCAATGTAAAATAATAAGATAGTGTCTTGTAGTGTTGTAAAGTAAGGTTGTTTTTATAAAAATTAAAAGTTTTTGTTTCACCATTTAGTGGCCACCTACGTGCCGTAGTGGTTAGCACGGCTGTGCAACAAGTAGAAGGTCCCTGGTTTGATTCCCGGCTAGTGTATACGAGGTGTGGCTATTAAATAACGAGACTGACGTTGTAAACAAATGTTTTAATTTTATACATAATCACATACTTTTATACATAAAAGTAATGAATTTCATTATACAGCCAGAACCTGTGGTGAATGAAGTGAAGGTGTCGTTTGCAGAGTGGAAAATATGTGCTTTTCAGAGGGCCCGGCATGCTGATAAGCGTACTTTTCTATTCATTTATTAAGGCAGTGGTAAACCACATCTCACTCCTCGTTTTACTTTAATGAAACTTCTACAGGTTCAAACAACAAAAGTTTGAACAACAAATCTTCTATTGTTAAATGCTTCTGTCATATAATTGGCTGACCATGTGATAAGAAAAATAAATATTTTTTGTAATCCTGGAACTAGCAGATTGAGTACAAATAATTATTTAACACTTTCTCTCCCTGTTTTGAGAAAATGTTATCTTTATAACGATTTTAGTCAAGTAAATGATTAAAAATAGTGTTAAGTAAAATATTTTTAAATTTACATGATAAATTAGCTTGATAATCTAAAACTAATAATTCTTAAATTTCCATTTTTTTCTTGAAGAATGAGGAATATAAAAAACGTAAACCATTATCTAAATTCTAAAGGTGATTAATTACTTTTATTTATTTTTTTTTTTTTTACACTTTACTGAATCTTTTAGAAGATTTATGGTAAATTTAAACCACGTAAAGAATAGATTGGATAGAAGTTTAGGACGAGGTATAGGCCTACTGTACGTTCAACCACACACACTTCCCCTAACATAAATGTCTAAAATAGTTTTATCGATTCACTGAACATTCTTCGATAGTGTTTGTTGTTTTTTTTTCTATTATTATACCACTTTGCTCCAAGTATATATTCCAAGTAATTCACTTATCAATATTCTTGTTAGTTTTACATTAACCTATAAATACAAACTAATACATTAACTATATTGAAAATGTGTTCCATATTTTAAAAAGTAAACATATATATTTTATTCTTTTATTCTATATCTATTATGACCCACCGGGTTGGTCTAGAGGTAAAGTCGTTGCCAAAATCAGCAGTTTAACAGCTTATTTTCGGAGACGAAGGATCCTGGTTCAAATCCTAGTAAAGGTAGTTACTTTTATACGGATTTGAATGCTAGGCCATGGTTACCGAAGTACTTTGATGTTTGGGGTTCAATTAACCATACTCTTTCAGGAATGATCGGCCTGAGTTTGTACAAGACTACACTTCATTTACACGTCATACATATCATCCTCATCTCATTGGGCCATGGGGTTTCTTATTGTTCTGAATTGAACAGATTGCAACGTACACATTAGGAATTGAAAAAAAAAAATCTGGTGTGAAACACTCACACAACTTTCTCTTGCCAATGCAAATAATTTACAATATAATTTAACACTAGTAATAAAATATTAGAAATAAACAAAAAACTAACCTCAATAAACATAACCTTATTTTAACCATGAGTGAGACACTCAAAATGAAAATCAACCTCAGTCTGGCTTAAAAATACGGAAAATCACTATTTCACGCTAAACTAGGTTCTGTAGAGAAAAATACGTTAAATAAAAGTTGTAGATCTTTAAATTTCCTATAAGTTTGGTTATATACACTTTTGTCGTAAAATGCATACTAAGGCCAAAATCTTAAAAAAATCGATTTTTCACACGTTTTCGTGAGAAAAAATCAGAAAATCGCTAATTACTGCTAAACTTAGCGTCATACAAAAAAATGTTTGAAACAGAAGTTGTAGGGTTTTAAATTCTCTACAACTTTTATTATATAAGTTTTTGCGCTAAAATTTAAATTAAAGCCGTAATCTTAAAAAAAACAAAGTTTTTACGTGAAAACAGCCTCACCGAGAATTTCAGCAAACATGGCGCCTACTCTATCTTGTAGAGAATAAAAAATTGAGTAAAATAGGCGATTTTTAAAAAAAATCGTAGGACCAGTTTTTGAGAAAATCGCAAAAAACTGAAAAATGATACGAATAAACTACTACTTCCGGTTGACCGATTTTGATGAAAATGTTCGTGTCGCGTCCGGTAGTGGTATGTAACTTAATTTTTAAGTTTCAAGTTCGTACGATGTTTCGTTCTTGAGATATTCTGTTCACACACAGACACACACACACACACACACACACACACACACACACACAGAGACACACACACACACACACACAGACCAATCGCTAAAAACATGTTTTTTGGGTTCAGGGGGTCTGAAAACGTATAGATCCGGTGAAAACTCGATATCGAAAAATCGACATGAAAACAATACTTTCCTTCCAATATATTCATATAGGCAAGAGAAAGTAAAAATCTATTATACGACGTGTGGCTATTAAATAACGAGACTGACGTTGTAAAAAATTTTATTTTAATTTTATACATAATCACTTATTGTCACCATCAATATACACTCCTTCTCTATCCCTACAGCGCTTCATGTAAATTTTCCTTTGTTGAAAACTGTGCTAGATGTCATCTTCTGTCAGCTCCTTCAGGACACGTGCCGCTTTCTCGTTTGCAGCTTCCACAGACTCAAATCTTGTCCCTTTTAATGCAGATTTCACCTTAGGGAACAGGTAGAAGATAATAACATGTGATGAAACTTGGTCTTTTACTTATGATCTGGAAACGAAGCGCTGAAAGAACCGAACTTCACTGAGAGCCAAAAAGTTTGAATGAGCAAATCAAAATTTAAAGGAATGATGATGGTTTCTTTTTATATCCATTGGATTGTGTACTTTCACTAGGTTCCTGAAGGTCAAACAATTAATATATATTACAACCTTGAGATACTTTCTAAACTACGTCAACGGGTAACGAAAAACGCCCCAAAATGTGGAAGGATAAATCATGGGTTCTTCACCAAAACGATGCGCCAGCTCATTCCGCGTTATCTATCAAAAGGTTCCTAGCCAAGTACAGCATCTCAGTGTTATAACATCCACCTTATTCACCAGATCTTGCACCATGTGACTTCTACCTGTTCCCTAAGGTGAAATCTGCATTAAAAGGGACAAGATTTGAGTCTGTAGAAGCTGTAAAAGAGAAAGCGGCACATGTCCTGAAGGAGCTGACAGAAGATGACTTCCAGCACTGTTTCCAACAATGAAAAATTTGCATGAAGCGTTGTAGGGATAGAGAAGGAGTGTATATTGGAGGTCACAATAAGTGATTATGTATAAAATTAAAATAAATTTGTTTCCAACGTCTGTCTCGTTATTTAATAGCCACACCACGTTTATGTATTCTGTTATTTTATATCTGTTCGCTGTAGAGCTAAAATAAATAGTTCTGTTTCTTATCACATGGTCAGCCAATTTAATGACTGAATCATTTAAGAACAGAAGAGGCAGAGGTGTAAAAGACACTAATCAGAGTTATCTCCTCTGAAAGTAATGGATTTCATTATACAGCCAGACCCTGTGGTGAATGAACAAAAAGTGTCATTTGCAGAGTGGAAAATATGTGCTTTTCAAAGAGCCCGGCATGCTGATAAGCGTACTTTTCCACTCAGTGAGTGTTGGCAATGGTAAACCACCTCACTCCTCGTTTTACTTAGTAAAACCTCTACAGGTTCAAACCAGCCTACAGGCTGATTACCTAAACAACATATTTTATTAAACTATAATATTATTTTCTGAAGATTCGTCCATAAATTTAATAACTAAGTGCAAATATTTTGTATGTATTAGATTTCGTAGAAGCTTAACTGGCTTCTAGGCCGGGGTCCTGGGTTCGATTCCCGGTCGGTCTGCCATTTCTTCATCTCTCATCTTCATTTATTATCCTTCTCACCGTCTGCATTAGCAGCAGTTACAAAACAATCAGACTTAAAACCAAAAAAAAAATTAAATTAAATATCAGATTTCGTTTTAAAGTGGTGAGATTTTTTTACTTTCTCTTCCTCTATTTTTATCCTCGTATATGGTCAATTTTAGACGTGAGGTGACTTGAAACGATTTTTGCAGCCCACATTCTCAGCATTTGTTTATTCTAAACTTTTCTTCTTTCTACTGTCCAACCGGTGTTCTGTTTTGCTCTTTATAGAAGCCTTTAAGTCCGTAATTATTTGTCTGAATTCGGTTTAGTTCGTTAAGTTTTCTCGATTTTTTCCAGTTTTCTTAAGCCTTTAGTCAGTAATAACATTTTTCAAAAATGGCCGAGAATTTTTAGCATATGGGTCACCGAACCGTAAAGAAATCATTAAAATTAGCTATAAATCTCAAACCTTATAACGTGACGTATCAAAATTACAAGAAAACTTAATAATTGGAATAAATACATTATTGAAATTTTAATCTGACAGTTAGGGGTGCTGAAGCTATTTGAAAATAATTCTTTGACAAATATTTTTCTGAAAAATATCAGATGGACGCTACTGTTTAAAACTTTCTTATGCTCTACTTTCAAAATTCATTATATACGAATCATTATAATACTAATAATGTTTATTTCAAAATAAAACAAAAAACGATTCTATGTTCAAAACTGAAGAAAATATACAGGGTGGTTTTTAAATATGGAAATAGCTTTATATTGCGTAACTAAGATTTATTTGGCGAAAAAAGCTTATGCGGATCTACATATTTTTAAAAATCCAACTTTTTTTGGTTTTGAAATTTTTATCCGCCATCTTGGATCCGCCATATTGGATTCAACTCTATTTTTTTAAATGGGATGTTGGTCATGTGATACGTCATTTCAATGTGAAATTTTAAGAAAAAAACAATGGTGCCAACCGTTTTTTAATAGATGCCTTCGTGTTTTAGTTATAAGCATTCAAAGTTGCAATTTTGGGAAAATTGTGTTCGCAATAAAAAAGGTAGAGCGCACTACGTAAACAATTTTATTGCATTTTTCAATCATAAAGTATCTAATAACTAAGTTTCAACGGTGGTAAGACATGATAATAATTATAAATAAATAACAACAAATAAATTTAATTTTTAATTTTTAATAGTTAGTTAAACATTAACATAGCCATTTATTTGTTGTATTATTTATTTATAATTATTTTTTTCTCATTATTATCATAATCGGGTCCGGTAGTGGTATGTAACTTAAGTTTCCAAGTTTCAAGTTCGTACGATGTTCCGTTCTTGAGATATTTTGTACACACACACCAATTGCTAAAAACATGTTTTTTGGGTTCAGGGTGTCTGAAAACGTGTAGATTCGGTAAAACCTCGATTTCAAAAATCGACAAGAAAACAATACTTTCCTTCCTATATATTTATATAGGCAAGAGTAAGTAATTGTTTTTTTTTCTTTTTTACCAATTTGTGTACGTTGCAATCTGTTCAATTGAGAACAATAAGCAACCCCATGACCCAATGAGATGAGGATGATGTGTATGACGTGTAAATGAGGTGTAGTCTTGTACAGACCCAGGCCGACCATTCCTGAGAGAGTATGGTTAATTAAACCCCAACCATCAAAGTACACCGGTAACCACTGTCTAGTATTCGAATCCGTATAAAAGTAACTACCTTTACTAGGATTTGAACCAGGAACCTTCGTCTCCGAAAATCAGCTGTTAAACAGCTGATTTTGGCGACGACTTTACCTCTAGACCAACCCAGTGGGTCAAGTAATTGTTTATGAAGAAAATATTTTCTTGGAATAAACCCTAGCTTACAAAATGTTATCTAGAACCTGCACCGTAGTAAAATGTAATATCTCACTTTTGAGGTTGGCAGCACTGTCAAATTTTCACCTCCCTGCTCACAGACCATATATACGCTAAAGCCAATCCCGTGACTAAAGTATCTGTAATTCTAGTGTTTTACTTCTATCTCCATTTTAATTAATATATCTATTCGTGGAAATAAATTATTTGAATAGATTCACCAACTGATATTACTTCTCATTTACTTTTAAACATTTAAGCACAAATATTCTGTTATGTATTTTCTATTGTATCAGTTTTCAATATTCTCCCTAAGAAAATATTTACTTTCAATTATTTTGACTTGAAACAAAAACAAAATGTTGCATAAATATGCATATACATTATTAGACATATCTTTATACCTTTATGCTTACTTTTCCATATAAATACAATCTTTCTTTTGTTTTTGTTCTAATACATCCAATCTCTTTTGTTAGTTGAACAAATTTATACTTTGTTATTACAGTAAAACCTCGATTATCCGATCTAATCGGGTTGGTCGGATAACAAAAAAATCGGATAATCAATATACGAGCATTTTTCTCTACAGAGCCTAAATTAGCGTTAAAGAGTGATTTTCCGTATTTTAAACCCAAACTGAGGTCGATTTTCATTTTGCGTCTTTCACTCATGATTAATTAGGTTATATTTACTGAGGTTAGTTTATTTCTTAAGTTTTATTACCAGTTTTAGGTTATATTGATCACTATTTGCATTGGTAAGAGAAAGTTGTGTGAGTGTTTCACACCAGATTTTTTGAATTCATATCGATTGAGTAGTTAAATTAATTTGACTATATTTAAATTCAAATGAATAAATAACCCACCGGGTTGGTCTAGAGGTAATGTCGCCGCGAGTCAGCTATTTAACAGCTGATTTTTGGAGACGAAGGTTGCTGGTTCAAATCCTAGTAAAGGTAGTTACTTTTATACGGATTTGAATGCTAGACAGTGGTTATCGGTGTACTTTGATGGTTGGGGTCCAATTAATCATACTCTCTCAGGAATAGTCGGCCTGGGTCTGTACAAGACTACTCCTCATTTACACGTCATATACATCAATCTTCACCTCATTGGGTCACAGGGTTGCTAAATGTTTTGAATTGAACAGATTGCAACGTACATACGAGGGCAGTCCAGAAAGTCTGTCACGTTTTGCGTTGTAGCCGCTAGGGGCGGAGCTATCGCGGCCATTTTGGTGCCGCGGCGTTTCTCCGTTCAATGGGTATCCAGCCGTGCTAGCGAGAGGTCTGTGTCGCTCTTTGTTGTTTTTCAACAACAATTTAAAATGTGTGCCGCAATTCAAAATCCCGCCAGTTGTGAAGTACGGTCGGTACAGGAAAGAAGTTCTTCGTATCGATTTCTTGGAACGTGGTACAACAATAACCTCTTCGAGGTATTGTGAAACACTTGAAAAGTTAAGAAGAGCGATCCAAAACAAGCGCAGAGGAAAGTTGACTGGAAAAATTCTCTTTTTGCATGACAACGCCCGACCACACACGGCAAATCGAACACGAGAAGTCCTGGATGCTTTCAAATGGGAGGTTTTCCCTCATCCGCCATACAGTCCGGACCTTGCACCCAGCGATTATCACTTGTTCCCGACAATGAAGACATGGCTTGCGACGCAGCGCTTTGACGACGACGTGGAGCTGCAGGAGGGTGTGACTAACTGGTTAAAATCACAGGCGGTAGACTTTTATGACGCCGGCATTTCAAAATTAGTTCACCGCTATGATAAGTGTCTTAATTTTTTTGGTGATTATGTAGAAAAATAGCATTTTAGTTGCACTTTCAAATGTATATAATAATTTTTTTTCTTGTACTTAGTTTTTTTTTATATCAAAACGTGACAGACTTTCTAGACTGCTCTCGTACATAAGGAATTAAAAAAAATAAATAAATGAGTTAAAAACAATTTGTGAATATTTTAGTGGAAATGACATTAATGTAACGATTATAATGAGACGGACCGAATGACACAGCAAATAGTAACGAAGTAATAATTTAAACTTGGCCTCTATTTTAACAGACAGTTTCTGTTGTTACAGTTAGGATCTAAACAGAACAATAGTAGAAGTAGGAGAGCGGTTAAATAATTAATTCAACAACATGAACCCATAAACATTTGCATTTGCACACAGTACTGTAGTACTAAATTACAACATGGTGATCTATTCAAAACACAACGTAATTTAGGAGCTTAAATGCTTGATGTTCCATACAGTGACGGGGGGGAGGATAAAGGAGAACCTAACACAATGACACAACATAATGTTTAATAGTCAAGTCATTTAGTTCACAAAACGCTGCACAAGTTCACTCCTATGTTATTACTCTCTCTTGTCTATATGAATATATAGGAAGAAAAGTATTGTTTTCATATCGATTTTAAGAAATCTACTCTTCACCGGATCTACACGTTTTCAAACCCCCTGAACCCAAAAAACATGTTTTTAGCGATTGGTCTGTGTGTGTATGCCCAAAACGGGCAGGTGGAGTGTTATTTTAATTGCACTCTATCTGTTTGGTCCAGGACTAAAAAAATAGTTCTGTTTCTTATCACGTAGTTAGCCACTTATATGACTAAACTATTTAAGAACAGAAGAGGTAGAAGTGTAAAAGACACTAGTCAGAGTTATCTCCTCTGAAAGTAATGAATTTCATTATACAGCCAGACCCATAAAAAATAATGTTTGATGTTTAATGTTGCAGACCCATAAAAAATAATGTTAAAATAATAATGTTTGTTATCGCCCATAACAAACAGGCGGAGAGTCAAATTATTTACTCTCAATCTGTTCGTTGCAGGGCTAAAATAAATAGTTCTGTTTCTTATCACATGGTCAGCCAATTAAATGACTGAATCATTTAAGAGCAGAAGAGGTAGAGGTGTAAAAGACACTAATCAGAGTTGTCTCCTCTGAAAGTAATGAATTTCATTATACAGCCAGACCCTGTGGTGAATGAAGTGAAGGTGTCATTTGCAGAGTGGAAAATATGTGCTTTTCAGAGGGCCCGGCATGCTGATAAGCATACTTTTCCATTCAGTGAGGAAGGCAATGGTAAACCACCATACTCCTCGTTTTACTTAGTAAAACCTCTACAGGTTCAAACCAGCTTTTCGGCTGATGACCTAAACAACAACACAGCCAGACCCAGTAGTGAATGAAGTGAAGGTGTCGTTTGCAGAGTGGAAAATGTGCTTTACAGAGGGCCCAGCATGCTGATAAGCGTACTTTTTCACTCAGTGAGTTGTGGCAATTGTAAACCACCTCACTCCTCGTTTTACTTAGTAAAATCTCTACAGGTTCAAACCAGCCTTTTGGCTGATGACCTAAACAACAACATGTCCTACAGTAAGGCTTTTACGAGGTTAGGTAATCTGCTGCTTTTAAACCAGCTGATGTGATTCAAATAAATATTTGTCATAAATAAAGTTATATGATTTTGATAAGATTTTGTATTGTTGAGTATTTTATAAAAAAAAAAATTCCGTGTTTCTTTAATTTGTTTCTGCTACATATTTTTACTTTCTCTTGCCTATATGAATATATGGGAAGGAAAGTATTGTTTTCGTGTCGATTTTTCGAAATCGAGTTTTCACCGGATCTATACGTTTTCAGACCCCCTGAACCCAAAAAAACATGCTTTTAGCGATTGGTCTGTGTGTGTGTGTGTGTGTGTGTGTGTGTGTGTGTGTGTGTGCAAAATATCTCAAGAACGGAAAATCGTACGAACTTGAAACATGAAACTTAAGTTACATGCCACTACCGGACCCGACACGAACATTTTCATCAAAATCGGTCAACCGGAAGCAGTAGTTTATTCGTGTAATTTTTCACTTTTTTGCGATTTTCTCAAAAACTGGTCCTACGAGTTTTTTAAAAATCGCCTGGTTTACTCAATTTTTTATTCTCTACAAGATAGGGTAGGCGCCATGTTCGCTGAAATTCTCGGTGAGGCTGTTTTTACGTAAAACGTTTTCTTTTTAAAATTACGGCTTTAATATGCATTTTATTTATTCATTATTCATATAGGCAAGAGAAAGTAAAAAAGAAAAGTTTTATAAAAGTTAATTTTTTGTTTTGATTGCAAGTATCAAGTTGTTTACTTTGATTTAACAAAAAAGAAACTTTTAGAGAACAAATCGCTTGTTCTTTTCCCCTTGTTTTAACTTGATGGGTTATTTTAGAGGAAAAGTCGATAATTACCAGATTCGGAACTGACAGATGAACGACGGTTAGACAAGTACAAATCAACGTTCATTCACATTGCGTTACAAGAAACGTATCAATCACTACAAGTTAAAAATTTTGTAATCATTACACTCTCTGGAAATTATCTAACTAAGCTATTCGTTCATTCATTAACTTTTTATAATATAAACTGTTTAAAAAATCTGGTGTGTAACACTTACACGACTTTCTCTTGTAAATATAAATAATTAACAATATAACCTTTGTTTAATCATTAAGAGTAACAATTTTTTTTTTAAATTCCTAATTTGTGTACGTTGCAATCTGTTCAATTGAGAACAATAAGCAACCCCATGACTCAATGAGATGAGGATAATGTGTATGACGTGTAAATGAGGTGTAATCTTGTACAGACTCAGGCTGACCATTCCTAAGAAAGTATTGTTAATTGAACCCCAACCATCAAAGTACAACGGTAACCACTGTCTAGTATTCAAATCCCAATAAAAGTAACTACCTTTACTAGGATTTGAACCAGGAACCTTCGTCTCCGAAAATCAGCTGTTAAAAGTTAAGCTGTTAAGAGTAACAATGTGAAATGAAAAGAATAATCTAATTTTTACTTTCTCTTGCCTATATGAATATATAGGAAGGAAAGTATTGTTTTCATGTCGATTATTCGAAATCGAGTTTTCACCGGATCTACACGTTTTCAGACACCCTGAACCCAAAAACATGTTTTTTGCGATTGGTCTGTGTGTGTGTTTGTGTGTGTGTGTGTGTGTGTATACAAAATATCTCAAGAACGGAACATCGTACGAACTTGAAACTTGAAACTTACGTTACATACCACTACTGGACCCGACACGAACATTTTCATCAAAATCGGTCAATCGGAAGTGGGAGTTTATTCGTATAATTTTTCACTTTTTTGCAATTTCCTCAAAAACTGGTTCTACGATTTTTTTAAAAATCGCCTGGTTTACTCAATTTTTTATTCTCTACAAGATAGGGTAGGCGTCATGTTTGCTGAAATTCTGGGTGAGGCTGTTTTCACGTAAAAACATAGTTTTTTTAAGATTACGGCTTTAATATGCATTGTAGCGCACAAATTTATATAATAAACGTTGTAGAGAATTTAAAAACCTACAACTTTTATTTGTAACATTTTTTTGTATAACGCTTAGTTTAGCGGTAATTTGCGATTTTCTGTTTTTTTCTCACGAAAACGTGAGAAAAATCGATTTTTTTAACATTTCGGCCTTAGTATGCATTTTACGACAAAAGTGTATATAATTAAATTTATAGAAAATTAAAAGATCTACAACTTTTATTTAGAGAATTTTTCTCTACAGAGCCTAGTTTAGAGAGAAAGAGTGATTTTCCGTATTTCTAAGCCAAACCGAGTACGATTTTCATTTTGCGTCTTTTACTCATGATTAAAATAAGGTTATGTTTTTGAGGTTAGTTTCTTTGGTTATTTCTAATGTTTTATTACTAATGTTAGGTTTATTGTTAACTATTTGCACTGGGAAGAGAAAGTTGTGTGAGTGTTTCACACCAGATTTTTTTTAAGTTATTTATTTAAGGGAGCACGTAGAGAGAAAGCCTGAGGAAAGGATCCAACTAAACGTTTTGTAATACAAACCGGCGGGGAAGGAGAGATGTTGGAAGGCCACGCAAGAGATGGCAATGATGTTAAGAGTCGAAACAGGTGGGAGCCTAATCCTTGATTGTGAGAAGAGGAATAAGAATATCAAAGTTTATTTTTTTTATTTCTATTTAGGAAATTCACAATCTGTTGGAAACAATCAATGAATGTGATAACACAAAATTTGGAAAAAATTAACATGGTAAATAAACGTGAGTGGAGACACAGTCCAGTGACAGAACTCCGACGTGAATAGATAAGTGTAGCATTTAGAACACTGTAATGGATAGTCAATTACAGTACTACGTTAATAGATGAGGTCCCGGCTTCATCGACGTTTTAGTTGTCTTATTGGATTGTTTGGGAGAGTCTGCGTAGCCAGATTTCAGATCAATGGGTTATGGTGGTTCACGAGTTTCTTCCTAAATTTTGTTGTTGTTGTTTAGGTCAACAGCCGAAAGGCTGGTTTGAACCTGTAGAGGTTTTACTAAGTAAAAACGAGGGGTGAGGTGGTTTACCATTGCCTTCCTCACTGAATGGAAAAGTATGCTTATCAGCATGCCAGGCCCTCTGAAAAACACCCACTTTCCACCCTGTAAATGACACCTTCACTTCATTCACCACAGGGTCTGGCTGTATAGTGAAATTCATTACTATCAGAGGAGATAACTCTGACTAGTGTCTTTTACACCTCTACCTCTTCTGTTCTTAAATAGTTCAGTCATGTGTTGTTGTTTAGGTCATCAGCCGAAAGGCTGGTTTGAACCTGTAGAGGTTTTACTAAGTAAAACGAGGAGTGAGGTGGTTTACCATTGCCTTCCTCACTGAATGGAAAAGTACACTTATCAGCATGCCGGGCCCTCTGAAAAGCACATATTTTCCACTCTGCAAATGACACCTTCACTTCATTCACTACAGGGTCTGGCTGTATAATGAAATTCATTACTTTCAGAGGAGATAACTCTGATTAGTGCCTTTTACACCTCTACCTCTTCTGTTCTTAAATGATTCAGTCATTTAATTGGCTGACCATGTGACAAGAAACAGAACTATTTATTTTAGCCCTGCAACTAACAGATTGAGTGTAAATAATTTGACACTCCACCTGTCCGCCATGGGCAGAGTTCAGTCATATTAGTTCATATTAATAAATCAGTCTAAATTTTGTATAGAGTTTTAAAAAAACGTCATTTATGTAAATTATTTTAAGGTTTATTTTGTCACAAATATATTCATTTAATTTAATTAATTTTACCACGATTTATTTCCGGTTGACTTAAAAGATATCATATTTTTGATTTCTTAATATGTACCATGTTTTAGAAATCTTATTTAATTTTCAAGAGTATAAAATTAATGTGTAAGCAAGTGTGCAGTTAACTACCTTACTTGGTATTGTATTTCGTATGTATGCGAGTTGCTGAAGGTGGTTAACGGGGAAAACTTTGGGGAGGGGGAAGATTAACGTTGCTGGTTATGTCGTTGATGGTTAGAAAAGTAATTAGCTCCAAGTTACAGCACAATCTGTGCGATGAAATCTCTGAATTATATTCAGTTACGTTTACCGCAACCTTCGTTTTATTACTAAACCCTACTAGCAGCTACAACAATCTCCGTTCTTGTCAGTTACCTCTCTACTAATGGTAACTCTTACCAAATCATTAAAAATTTTACTTTGTTTTATTTCGATATAATACTTTATTACTTTCTCTTGCCTATATGAATATATAGGAAGGAAAGTATTGTTTTCATGTCGATTTTTCGAAATCGAGTTTTCACCGGATCTATACGTTTTCAGACCCCCTGAACCCAAAAAAACATGTTTTTAGCGATTGGTCTGTGTGTGTGTGTGTGTGTGAACAGAATATCTCAAGAACAGAACATCGTACGAACTTGAAACTTGAAACTTAAGTTACATATCACTACCGGACTCGACACGAACATTTATATCAAAATCGGTCAACCGGAAGTGGTAGTTTATTCGCGTAATTTTTCACTTTTTTGCGATTTTCTCAAAAACTAGTCCTACTATTTTTTTTAAAATCAACTGGTTTACTACATTTTTTATGCTCTACAATATAGGGTAAGCGCCATGTTTGCTGAAATTCTGCTTGAGGCTGTTTTTACGTAAAAACATTTTCTTTTTAAGATTGCGGCTTTAATATGCATTGTAGCGCAAAATGTTATATAATAAAATATGTAGAAAATATAAAATTCTACAACTTTTAATTCAAACATTTTTTTGTATAACGCTTAGTTTAGCGGTAATTTGCGATTTTGTGTTTTTTTTCTCACGAAAACGTGAGAAAAATCGATTTTTTTAAGATTTCGGTCTTAGTATGCATTTTACGACAAAAGTGTATGTAATTAAATTTATAGAAAATTAAAAGATCTACAACTTTTATTTAAAGCATTTTTCTCTACAGAGCATAGTTTAGAGAGAAAGAGTGATTTTCCGTATTTCTAAGCCAAACTGAGGTTGCCTTTAATTTTGCATCATTCACTCATGATTAAAATAAGGTTATGTTTTTGAGGTTAGTTTTTTGTTTATTTCTAATATTTTATTATTAATGTTAGGTTTATTGTTAATTATTTGCATTGGCAAGAGAAAGTTGTGTGAGTGTTTCACACCAGATTTTTATTATTATTATATGCGTATGGACCCTGATGGATCGCGCAAAGCTTTCCGACTCATTTTTTGGGAATTCTTTCTCATTTTCCATACTTCTCTCATTCTTTCCCCATGTATTTGCTTTCTCTCTTCTGTCCACTTTGTCCCTGTCCTCCTAAGGACCTCATTCTCTGACATCACATTCCGCTCGTTTATTCTTTTTCTGAATGTATTTCTGTCTCCAATACCTGTTGGGTCTATTTGTGCCTTATGTAAGTCTATTTTCACTTGTGTAATCCATGGTATTGTTGATTTAATTTTTTGTATGTAAGTAAGAATCTTGTTAGTGAGTCGTGTTGGGGGGAGTCTACTGATGTCTCCATAGAAGCAGCCTTCTTTTCCGTATGTCTGTCGCTAGGTTAGACATCTTCTCGGTTGTTTTTCTGGAGTGTAGCCTGTAGCCTTCTTCTGTTAATTTTGGACTTAAAATTTTACCCATGATCTTCCGTTCTTCCTTCTGTATGCTTTCAATACTTTATTTTATTTATTTATTTATTTATATATTTAAGGTCGCATCGACTACGAGGTCATTGGCGACCACGTTACATGTAAATATATGTGGTATAAAATTTCCAAAGAAGACAAACTAACACAATTAGGTCGTATATTAAAACATAATGAAAAATCTGGTGTGAAACACTGACACGAATTTCTCTTGCCAATGCAAATAATGGCTAATATAACCTAACATTAGTAATAAAACATTAGAAATAAACAAAAAACTAACCTCAAAAAATATAACTTTGTTTTAATTATGAGTAAAACACACAGAATGAAAATCGACCTCAGTTTAGCTTAAAAATACGGAAAATCACTTTTTCACGCTAAACCAGGCTCTGTAGAGAAAAATGCTTTAAATAAAAGATGTAAATCTTTTAATTTTCTATAAATTTGATTATATGCACTTTTGTCGTTAAGTGCATACTAAGGCCGCAATCTTAAAAAAGGATTTTTCACTCGTTTTCGTGATAAAAAACAGAAAATCGCTAATTACCGCTAAACTAAGCGTTATAAAAAAATGTTTGAAGTAACATTTGTAGAATTTTAAATTCTCTACAACTTTTGTTAAAGAAATTTTTGCGCTAAAATGCATATTAAAGCTGTAATCTTAAAAAAACAATTTTTTACGGAAAAACAGCCTCGCCAAAAATTTCAGCAAACATGGCGCCTACCCTATCTTGTAGAGAATAAAAAAATTGAGTAAACCAGGCGATTTTTTTAAAAATCGTAGAACCCGTTTTTGAGAAAATCGCAAAAAAGTGAAAAATTACACGAATAAACTACTACTTCCGGTTGACCGATTTTGATGAAAATGTTCGTGTCGGGTCCAGTAGTGGTATGTAACTTAAGGTTCATGTTTCAAGTTCGTACGATGTTCCGTTTTTGAGATATTTTGTATACACACACACACACACACACACACACACACACAGACCAATCGCTAAAAACATGTTTTGTTGGGTTCAAGGAGTCTGAAAACGTGTAGATCCGGTGAAAACTCGATTTCTTAAAATCGACATGAAAACAATACTTTCCTTCCTATATATTCATATAGGCAAGAGAAAGTAAAAAAGTTTGCTGAGTACTTCTGCAGTTATTGTACTAAACATAATTATCGGCTATTGACATCTCCTAGTGCGGTATGCGGGTGCTCGTGTTCTGAGAATTACATTTCGTTGTCAATTCAGTATGAAATATAGAGTATGATCCAGTTCTGGGTTTTGGATAAAAGGCCAAAAAATTTTCCATTTAACAATAATTAAGGTCTGCTCATTGATTTCTTTAATCAAATCCTAAACATATATATTATGTTAAATCCACTGTAATTAGGTCGAGTTGATTTCCCTAAATCAAGTTAAATTTTTAACCAAAATCTGTCCTGGGTGAGGTTTCATACTTTTAGGCCTAATATTTTAAGGGCCGGATTACTGGAGGTGCCGGACTACTGCACGGCCGGACTACCGAGATTCTACTGTACTTTATTTCAATTGTTGTTTGTTGTTTAGGTCATCAGCCAAAAGGCTGGTTTGAACCTGTAGAGGTTTTACTAAGTAAAACGAAGAGTGAAGTGGTTTACTTTGCCTTCCTCACTTACTGGAAAAGTATGCTTATCAGCATGCCGAGCCCTCTGAAAAGCACATATGTTCCACTCTGCAAATGACACCTTCACTTCATTCACCACAGGGTCTGGCTGTATAATGAAATTCATTACTTTCAGAGGAGATAACTCTGATTAGTGTCTTTTACACTTCTACCTCTTCTGTTCTTAAATTATTCAGTCATTTAATTGGCTGAACATATGATAAGAAACAGAACTATTTATTTTAGCCTTGCAACGAACAGATTGAGTGTAAATAATTTGACACACCGCCTGTCTCTTATGGGCAGTTATTTCCATTACAATTCAATTAAAAACAGTTAAAATAATTTTATTCCTGAAAATTTATTTATAGATAATCCTATTATTTAGATCAATTTGTCATAGGTATTTTTTGTTTTTTTTATAACTTCATTCAGGAGACTCCAAACAGGAATTAAAGGACATGTTAAAAATATCTGGTGTGAAACACTCACCCGACTTTCATTTGCCAATATAAATGATGAATAATATAAGCTAAAATTAGTAATAAAACAAACATTAGTAATTAGAAATAACAAAAAAACTAACCTCAAAAAACATAACCTTATTTTAATCATGAGATAGTTATTGAGTTATTTTCATCACAAAACGAAAATCAACTTGTTTTTTATCCAAGGCAGCGAGAAAAACTCATGTTCACTTCCTCACGATGGAGAAAGTAGTGTTGGACTCAATTAAGGCGTGCTCGTCTAGTCCCAAGGAGGCCGCAACCGCCTACCAACTAAAAACCCGCCGACTGGCCACTTGATCCGGCATCTGTAAAGAACCCTCCACCTCCCTCGGAACTGTTTATACATATATACTGTAAATAAAGAGACGGTAAGGAGAGAATCTGCCCATAACAGACAGGTAGAGTGTCAAGTTATTTACATTCAATCTGTTTGATTCAGGGCTAAAATAAATAGTTCTGTTTCTTATCACATGGTCAGCCAATTAAATGACTGAACCATTTAAGAACAGAAGAGGTAGAGGTATACAAAAGACACTAATCAGAGTTATCTTGTCTGAAAGTAATGGATTTCATTATACAGCCAGACCCTGTGGTGAATGAAGTGAAAGTGTCATTTGCTGAGTTGAAAATATATGCTTTTCAGAGGGCCCGGCATGCTGATAAGCGTACTTTTCCACTCAGTGAGGAAGGCATTGGTAAACCACCTCACTCCTCGATTTACTTAGTAAAACCTGTACAGGTTCAAACCAGCCTTTTGGCTGATGACCTAAACAACAACAACCTAAAATTAGTAATAAAACAAACATTAGTAATTAGAAATAACAAAAAAACTAACCTCAAAAAAACATAACCTTATTTTAATCATGAGAGAGTTATTGAGTGTTATTTTCATCACAAAACGAAAACCAACCTTTTCTTTTATCCGAGGCAGCGAGAAAAACTCATGTTCACTCCCTTACGATGGGGAAGTAGTGTGGGACTCAATTCAGGCGTCCTCGTCCAGTTCTAAGAAGGCTACAACCGCCTACCAACCAAAAACCCGCCGCCTGGCCACTTGATCCGGCGTCAGCAAAGAACCCTCCACCTCCCTCAGAACTGTTTATATATAAAGAGACGGTAAGGAGAGAATATTGTATTTAACAAACAATCATTTGCAAGAATAATGCCTTGGAATGTTTGCAATAATTCTAATTACGTATTTTTGTATGCAAAAAATCTTAAGGTGTTCGGTTGATTTGCCCCATTCCGCGACCCCATAGCTGTTAAAAAGTAACCACAGATATAAATTTAACGTTTGATAATAAATTTATTTTATTACTTTCTCTTGCCTATATGAATATATTGGAAGGAAAGTATTGTTTTCATGTCGATTTTAAGAAATCGAGTTTTCACCAGATCTACACGTTTTCAGACCCCCTGAACCCACACAAACATGTTTTTAGCGATTGGTCTGTGTGTGTGTGTGTGTGTGAACAGAATATCTCAAGAACGGAACAACTTACGAATTTGAAACTTAAGTTACATACCACTACCGGACCCGACACGAACATTTTCATCAAAATCGGTCAATCGGAAGTAGTAGTTTATTCGTGTAATTTTTCACTTTTTTGCGATTTTCTCAAAAACTTGTCCTACGATTTTTTTTGAAATCGCCTGGTTTACTCAATTTTTTATCCTCTACAAGATAGGGAAGGCGCCATGTTTGTTGAAATTCTTTGTGAGGCTGTTTTTACGTAAAAATAGTGTTTTCTTAAGATTACGGTTTTAATGTATATTATAGCGCCAAAATGTATATAATAAAAAATGTAAAAAATTTAAAATTCTACAACTTTTAATTCAAACTTTTTTTTTGTTTAACGCTTAGTTTAGCGGTAATTAACAATTTTCTACAACTTTTAATTGGATCATTTTTCTCTACAGATCCTAGTTTAGCGTGAAAGAGTGATTTTCCATATTTTTACGCCAAACAGGTTGATTTTCATTCCACCTTTCACTCATGATTAATAAGGTTATGTTTTTTGAGGTTAGTTTTTTGTTTATTTCAAAAATGTATTATTACTAATGGTTGGTTATATTGTTTAAATTTTTTGCATTGGCAAGAGAAAGTTGCGTGAGTGTTTCACACCAGATTTTTTTTTCTCATTAGTTTTATTTTTATAACCAATCGGAGATTGAAAAATATAACCCTCGTACATAATTTATATGGCATAATTCCAGAGTATAAGCGTCTGTAGAATGGCAGTAGATTAATTCCGTAATACAACATTGCATAGTGTAAATACGCGAAATTCATACATGCATTGTTTGCTGGTATTTGTTGTCATTGGTGTTACAGTGACAGGGAAGTCACTTTAATCCAACTATTATAATCATATGTGGACAGTATTTAAGACAATAGTTTACAACTGACTTGTATTTCTTTTTACTTTCTCTTGCCTATATGAATATATAGGAAGGAAAGTATTGTTTTCATGTCGATTTTAAGAAATCGAGTTTTCACCGGATCTATACGTTTTCAGACCCCCTGAACCCAAAAAACATGTTTTTAGCGATTGGTCTGTGTGTGTGTCTGTGTCTGTGTGTGAACAGAATATCTCAAGAACGGAACAACTTACGAATTTGAAACAGAATATCTCAAGAACGGAACAACTTACGAATTTGAAACTTAAGTTACATACCACTACCGGACCCGACACGAACATTTTCATCAAAATCGGTCAACCGGAAGTAGTAGTTTATTCGTATAATTTTTCACTTTTTTGCGATTTTCTCAAAAACTGGTCCTACGATTTTTTTTAAAATCGCCTATTTTACTCAATTGTTTATTCTCTACAAGATAGGGTAGGCGCCATGTTTGCTGAAATTCTCGGTGAGGCTGTTTTCACGTAAAAACGTTGTTTTTTTAAGATTACGGCTTTAATATAAATTTTAGCGCAAAAACTTATATAATAAAAGTTGTAGAGAATTTAAAAACCTACAACTTCTGTTTCAAACATTTTTTTGTATGACGCTTAGTTTAGCAGTAATTAGCGATTTTCTGATTTTTTCTCACGAAAACGTGTGAAAAATCGATTTTTTTAAGATTTTGGCCTTAGTATGCATTTTACGACAAAAGTGTATATAACCAAATTTATAGGAAATTTAAAGATCTACAACTTTTATTTAACGTATTTTTTTCTACAGAGCCTAGTTTAGCGTGAAATAGTGATTTTCCGTATTTTAAAGCCAGACTGAGGTTGATTTTCATTTTGAGTGTTTCACTCATGATTAAAATAAGGTTATGTTTATTGAGGTTAGTTTTTTGGTTATTTCTAATATTTTATTACTAATGTTAAATTATATTGTAAATTATTTGCATTGGCAAGAGAAAGTTGTGTGTTTCACACCAGATTTTTTTTTCTCTTGCCCTATATGAATATACTAGCATGCCCCTACACGCTAAAAATGGTGTATACCAAATTCATTTTAAGAACCAACTGCGAAGTAAACAAACAGTGAATGACGTCACAGCTCCAGAACCGTACGCACCCAAAATATTATGTGATTTTCATAGTAGGCGTATGCAAAACGACTCGTGCTTAAAACTCTTATGATTAATTAATTATTTACCTTAATAAAATTAAATACTTAAATGTTTTTTATAATTTTAAATGTCTACTTTATAAATAAAATTATTATTGTTTACTAATTTTAAAACTCGGTTACTTTATTCTTACTTTATTCTCAAAGGTTTACCGTTTTGGTGTTTGTAAATAGAGATTTTGTAAATAGAGAATTGGAAGTAATCTTACGTTAAACACAAAAGTGTGTTATTTCTTTACACCAATTCATGTGTTTTATGTAAGATATCTATGAAAGTATTGCATTTACAGCTCTGGAACAAATTTTACTCAATTTTTCAGATTAAAAAGCATAAGAAACAATCGTATTTGTATGTAACTACCTTTAACATTTGTATGTGTAACTACCTTTAACATTTTTATACGGCCTTACTTCACCGAGGGTACAGTGCTCTAGGTGAAATTTTTTGCTAGCCGTAACTCGCTAACTAAGCGTTTTCAGGCATATATTTATATGAACTTTTTTTCTTATTTTTAGCTATAGAATGAGATCCCAAAAGATTGCCGTATAGTTTTGAATCACCCTGTATACGTATTTAGCGATTGGTCTGTGTGTGTGTGTGTGTGTGTGTGTGTGTGTGTGCGCGCGCGCGCGCGCGTGCGTGTGCAAAATATACCAAGAACGGAATAACGTACGAGAGTTGAAGCTTGGAACGTAAGTTGTTACCATAAGAGGATCAGACACTAGCATTTTCGGTAAAATCGCCCAACCGAAAGTAGTAGTTTATTCGTGAGGTTTTTTAACTTTTTTGCAATCAAAACGACTTTTAGGATTTTTTTGACAAAGTCATCTCATTTACTAAAATTTTTTATTCTCAACTAGATGAGAGTAAGCGCCATATCTGCTGAAATTCTTAGGATGCTGTGCTCTCGTAGAATTTTTTTCTAAAATTGCGGTCTTAATATGCATTTTAGTGTAAAAGCGTTACCTATAATAAAGTTGTAGACAATTTAAAAATTTACAACTTTTATTTTAAACATTTTTTATGCAACAATTAGTTTAGCAGCAATTGGTGATTTTTGTATCAAAATTGATAAACAATATTTTTTTTTTTTAATCCCTAATGTGTGTACGTTGCAATCTGTTCAATTGAGAACAATAAGCAACCCCATGACCCAATGAGATGAGGATGATATGTATGACGAGTAAATGAGACTGTGTAGTCTTGTACAGACTCAGTTCGACCATTCCTAAGAGAGTATGGTTAATTGAACCCCAACCATCAAAGTACACCGGTAACCACTGTCTAGTATTAAAATCCGTATAAAAGCAACTACCTTTACTAGAATTTGAACCAGGAACCTTTGTCTTCGAAAATCAGCTGTTAAACAGCTGATTTTGGCGACGACTTTACCTCTAGACCAACCCGGTGCGTTAAACAAAATAATGGTATTTTAGTGATATTTTATGGTATTTTAATAATGGTATTTTAGTGATGTACAAAATAATGATATGTTTTAAGATTAAGGCTTTAGTGTGCATTTAACGATAAAAGCGTATATTCAAAGTTATAAAAAATTAAAAAACCAACAACTTTAGTTTTAAGCATTTTTCTCTATAAAGCCTAGTTTAGAGGCAATTACTGATTTTCCGTATTTTTAAGTCGAACGGAGGTTAATTTTCATTTTGCGTCATTCATTCATGATTAAAATTATGTTTTTTTTTCATTTTTTACATTGGGAGAGAAACTCGTGCAATTGATTCACATCAAATTTTTTTAATTTAAATTTAATTATTTTCTTCATGCGTTTTTTTTTCGTTTATCAGTTTATAGAGTGATTTCCTGTCATGTTGAAATGGAATTAAAATTATTTATTTACTTAATTAAATTGTAAATTAATTATTTACCGCGATTTAAATTAAATTGTTTTGTATATTAATTACAGAAGGAAGCGAAAGGATGATGAACCTGCAAGTCAATCAATGTGAGTTCGGAAAACCTTGCGGTTATGAAATAATTTAGGCTATAGTATGTGGATTAAATTTTCCAAACTAAATTTTGAATCTTAATTGTCAACGTTTTTACTTTCTCTTACCTATATAAATATAATATACGAAGGAAAGTATTATTGTTTTCATGTCGATTTTAAGAAATCGAGTTTTCACCGGATCTACACGTTTTCAGAACTACTGAACCCAAAAAAAGTGTTTTTAGCGATTGGTCTGTGTTTGTGAACAGATATCTCAAGAACGGAACATCGTACGAACTTGAAACTTGAAACTTAAGTAACATACTACTACCGGATCCGACACGAACATTTTCATCAAAATCGGTCAACCGGAAGTAGTAGTTTATTCGTGTAATTTTCACTTTTTTGCGATTTTCTCAAAAACTGGTCTTACAATTTTTTTTAAATCGCCTAATTTACTAAATGTTTTATGCTCTACAAGATAGGGTAGGTGCCATGTTTGCTCAAATTCTTGTTGAGGATGTTTTCACGTAAACAAATTTTGTTTTTAAGATTGAGGCTTTATTATGCATTTTAGCGCAAAACATTTTTCAAAAAAGTTGTAGAGAATTTAAAATCCTACAACTTTTATTACTAACATTTTTTTGTATAACGCTTAGTTTAGCGGTAATTAGCGTTTTTCTGGTTTCTCTCACGAAAACGTGTGAAAAATCGATTTTTTTAAGATTTCGGTCTTAGTATGCATTTTACGACAAAAGTTTATATTATAATCAATATAGAAACTTAAAAGATGTACAACTTTTATTTAAAGGATTTTTCTCTACAGAGCCTAGTTTAGCGTGAAAGAGAGATTATCCATATTTTTAAGCTAAACTGAGGTAGATTTTCATTTCGCGTCTTTCACTCATGTTAAGAATTAGGTTATGTTTGTTAAGGTTAGTTTTTTTGTTTATTTCTAATGTTTTATTACTAATGTTTGGTATATTGTTAATTATTTGCATTGGCAAGAGAAAGTAGTGTGAGTGTTTCACACCAGATTTTTTTTACCTAATATTTTTTCAAAAACTTTATTTGATAGAAATTACATTATAAAGTTTTATCACTAATAACATTTTTGTTGTGGTAATTTTGCCACTCTATTTGGCAGGATTGAGTTATCAAAAACCTCAATAGCAAGAAAAGAAGAATAAAAGTTTTATTCTTTCTTACTCCAGCCTATTTCAAAGTTTTCGACGAGTATTGTAAAGCGAGGAATTGTTCTCAAGTAGGTATAAAGAAAAAAGTCTATATCGGGTAATTTCTATTTTCGTTTTATTCTGATCATTTTTAGTGTAGAAAGTTCAAATTTTTAAGCATTTGAAATTGATTATAGCACGATAATAAATAGTTTTAAAAAGTATTGTATTATATAAATTTAATATTTTATAGTTTATTTATTTATTCCCACAACATTACACATTAAAAAAATCACAGAAAAAAAATTATAAAAAAAATAAAAAAAAATAAAAAAAAAATTTTTAAGAAACGCTATTATTTAACAATGATTCAAATAAAAAATGAACTAAAAATAAAAAATAAAAAAAATTACAAAAAAAATTACAGACATTACTGTTACAAATAATAAAAGCGTGGCGCATTTTTTGTTTGTAAAATATTCGTTGTATAAAAATGCGCCACGCTTTTATTATTTGTAACAGTAATGTCTGTAATTTTTTTGTAAATTTTTTTATTTTTTTCTTTTTAGTTCATTTTTTATTTGAATCATTGTTAAATAATAGCGTTTCTTAAAAATTTTTTTTTTTTTTTTTTTTTTTTTTATAATTTTTTTTCTGTGATTTTTTTTGTAATTTTTTTTGTAAATTTTTATTTTTTTCTTTTTAGTTACTTTTTTAAGTAATTGTTAAATTAAAGCGTTTTTTAAATTTTTTAAATTTTTTTTGAAAAAAAAATTTTTTCAAAAATTTATTTTGAAATTTTTTTGTAATTTTTTTTTACAAACACCTATTGTCATCGAAGATAAACAAGTGTGCAAAGTTTGATTCATATTGATACGGTAGAAGTATTAAAATTTTAAGTTGCAAGATTTGATGGATCCAAGATTAAGTTATTTTGTAATAAAAAAGCGTTTAAAAAAAATTTTTTTGTAAATTTTTTTTTATGACAGCGTATTGTCATCGAAGATAAACAAGTGTGCAAAGTTTCATTCATATTGATACAGTAGAAGTATTAAAATTTTAAGTTGCAAGATTTTATGGATCCAAGAGTAAGTTAAATAAAAGCGTTTAAAAACAAATCTGGTCTGAAACACTCACACAACTTTCTCTTGCGAATGCAAATAATAACCAATATAACCTAACATTAGTAATACAACTTTAGAAATAAACAAAAAACTTACCTCAAAAAACATAACCTTATTTTAATCATGAGTAGGCCCTAATAGACGCAAAATGAAAATAAACCTCAGTTTGGCTTAAAAATACGGAAAATCACTCTTTTTCGCTAAAATAGGCTCTGTAGAGAAAAATGCTGTAAAAAAAAGTCGTAGATCTTTTAATTTTCTATAAATTTTATTATATACAATTTTGTCGTAAAATGCATACTAAGGCCGAAATCTTAAAATAAATCGATTTTTCACACTTTTTCTTGAGAAAAAACAGAAAATTGCTAATTACCGCTAAACTAAACTAACCAAAATATGTTTGAAATAAAAGTTGTAGGGTTTTAAATTTTCTACAACTTTTTCTATAATTTTTCTAAACCTAAATAAGTAAATAAGGCGATTTTTAAAGAAATCGTAGAACCAGTTTTTGAGAAAATCACAAAAAAGTGAAAAATTACACGAATAAACTAGGTACTACTACTTCCGGTCGACCGATTTTGATGAAAATGTTCATGTTGGGTCCGGTAGTAGTATGTAACTCAAGTTTCAAGTTTCAAGTTCTTACGATGTTTCGTTCTTGAGATATTCTGTTCACACACAGACCAATCGCTAAAAACATGTTTTTTTTTGGATTCAGGGGGTCTGAAAACGTGTAGATCCGGTGAAAACTCGATTTCTTAAAATCTACATGATAACAATACTTTCCTTCCTATATATTCATATAGGCAAGAGAAAGTAAAAATCCTAGTAAAGGTAGTTACTTTTATACGGATTTGAATATTAGACAGTGGTCTCCGGCATACTTTGATGGTTGGGTTCAATTAACTATACTCTCTCAGGAATGGTCGGCCTGAGTCTGTACAAGACTACACTCTTTTACACACCATACACATCATCCTCATCTCATTGGGTCATGGGGTTGCTTATTGTTCTCATTTGAACTAATTGCAACGTCCACAAAATTAGGGATTACAAAAAAAATTATAAACATTGAAAGTATGGCTGACGTAACAACCCCTAAAAGTTACTCCGGTTCTCCATGGTGCACCATGGACACCCTGTGTTACGTCCAGCCATACTTTAAATGTTTTCTTTTTCTTTACAATTTTATTTTATAAACATTTACAGTCCAGCTGATCTAAATTTAAAATCAATTATGTGTAACTAGGCAACAACAAAAAACATTCTTTATAATACGCGTACATCAAGATTAAGTACAATACATACAAGATCAAAAAAAATGAACTGAAACTTTTTTCAAGAACATTATTAAAGTTCATCATTATTATCATCATCATTATTAATCATCATTGCTACCATCATTATTATAATCATCATCATTAACAAAAATCAATTATTAAATCAATATTAATCAATACATCAATTATTATTTCATTACATCGCCACATTTTATGGTCCTCCGGGCCGGATCAAAACAACACTACAAGAACTACAGACTACATAATAGAAGACTACAAGAGCTACTACACTTCTACGATCAACACAATTAAACTTCAAGAAAAAGCAGTAACACACACTATTTATTTTATTATTTAATATCATTTGGTGAATTAACATCTTTGTAAAGCTGGACCGTAAAAGTCACATAATTGACTTTTAATTTCTAAATTTAACTATTACCTTTTACTTTTTGGTTAGTTTGCAAGTATGCCTAGAGCAGCACGGTACTACAGGAGGAGTCTTGAAGACTTAAAGTACGTGCTGATAGAAACTGAAGCAGAGGCCATCCGCTTCCAGGAAGCTGACAAATTGAGCTATCACCGTGCCAGTACTTTACTGGCAAGGGTGAAAGCGAGATGGTCGATGCACGAGCAGCTCTACAATGAACTTGCCGAGCTGGACGTTCTCCCCGAGCCATTATCGGAGGAGGAGTTCTCTGGGGGATTCAGAGAACTAACTTCAATTTTATTTAGGCTCGAAAATTTATTAACAGTCGAACCTCCACCGGTTCAGCAGCCATCTGTTCCACAACAGCCTCCTTTTGTTCCTTTTTCTAACAGTGCTTGCCTTCCTAAATTAAACCTTCTAAAATATTCAGGGAACAAGGCAGACTGGACAACCTTTTTCAATTCTTTTAAAGCTCTAATTGATGCTGATCCTAACATTAGCGACAGCATCAAACTTCAATATTTACGTTCGGCTTTATCATCTGATGCTCTGAAACTAATTTCCCATCTTCCATTATCTGACGATTCTTACGCGCCAGCGCTGAGAATATTATCAAATAGATATGATAACCCTCGTCATCATATATATCGTTCCATTGCCAAAACATTTTCGATTTACCTTCAATATCAGAGTTATCAACAAGGGAACTAAGGCAATTTCTTGACGCCTATATGCAACACACGCAAGCCATGCAGTTGTTGCCTCAAGCTAATTTTTATGAAAATTTTTTTACAATGTTTCTTTTAAAGAAACTATCACCCAAACTGAGAATTCAGTTTGAGTCAAATAACAATAACATTGTTTATCCGAAACCATCTGACTTAATCAGCTGGCTCGAATCTCGCGCTATCCAATTAGAAAACGCAGCTTTATTTACTGAAAGTAACACAAATATAAACAAACAGAATAGAAACACAAAATTGTACAATTCTGTATCTTTAGTATCAAATTCGTATGATACAGTAGTTTGTTTATTATGTAAAGAGAATCACTCTTTGTACATTTGTCCTAAGTTCCGTAGTCAGTCAACTATGGAAAGATGGAACTTCGTGCGTTCCAATCGCATCTGTCAAAATTGTCTATCAAAGCATGAGTTTAATATTCAATCTGGCTGTCCCTCAAAATCGCGGTGTAAGGTATGTACTAAATTTCACCATACCATGCTGCACCATTATAACTATCGTACTAATTCTAACCCTAATAATAATAATAATAACAATACTAACACAACTCCGTCATGCAGTACTCACATGGTTCCAGAACCTACAACAGTGCCTTCTAAACAAAATATTGATAATAAGTCATTGTTTACTAATGCAAATGACAATTCTGAATTAACGAATGTTGACATGACTGTTTTACTAGGTACCTTCCTGGTTCAAGTCAAAGGTGCTTCTAACAAAACTGTAATTTTACGTGGTGTTTTAGATACCGGCAGTCACATAAATATCGTTACTACGCGATGTTTATCAAAACTTAACGCAGAAATACGTAATTCTCAAATAAATATTTCAGGCTTATCACAAGCCATTGTTCAAACTAAAGGCATTTGTTCCCTAACAATTTGTGATTTAATGGGAAAGCCGTTAATTAATAATTGTAATTTTCATGTCTTAGATAAAATAGCTTCACCTTTGCCTCGTTCTTCAATTTCAGCTGAGGTTAGAGTTGCTGCTAATGGTTTCAATTTAGCAGACAATTTATTTGATCAGTGTGCCCCAGTTGATCTGTTGTTGGGTGTCCAAGCAACTTTAGCTTTAATGAGAGGCGAACCTATTTCACTAGGTTGTAACCTACCATACATAGTACCTACTGCACTGGGTCATGTACTCATGGGTCATGCTCCCATCGCAACTGACAATTGTGTTTTATTGTCAACCAGTGCAGAAGACGAACACGAACAATCTTCCGTACTTTCTTCCCTATTTTCCCTTATAGAGTCAGAAACTTTACTCACCCAACTAAAACAATTTGAAACACCACAAACTGTAACTACAAAATCGATTAATGGTAAATCCCTTAATGATTGTCTGTATGCCGGTCCCAAACTTCAACCTTTCATTCCTGACATTGTAACTTTTTTTCGGTTACACCCTTATGTTTTTACCTGTGATGTAAAACAAATGTTTAGACAAATTTTAGTTCATCCAGATGATCATCTATAACAGTGTATTTTGTGGCGTGAAAATCCTACCGATCCTGTTCAGGTTTACGCTCTAACGACAGTTACTTACGGTACTAGCTGCGCTCCATATCTGGCAATTCGTACGTTAAAGCAGCTTGCTGTTGATGAGATTTTAGAACATCCGCAAGCCTGCCATATTTTAAATGACAACACTTTTGTCGATGACATTATTGCCGGAGCTTCTTCCATTTCTGAGGTGCAATCACTTGTAACTGACTTAACTACGCTATTAAAAAAGGGCGGTTTTGAACTTCGTAAGTGGAGTTCAAACTGTTCAGTTATATTAAATACAATTCCCTCTGATTATTATGAATCTCTTTCGGTTAATGAAAATAATATTTCTATAATATCAATCTTAGGCTTATCGTGGGCGCCAGCTCAAGACACATTTATTCTTCGATTGCCCTCAGAGCAGCGTTTAGCCAAATCGCCTATAATAACCAAACGTTTTGGTTTATCACAAATTGCAAAACTTTATGATCCATGCGGCTGGCTTACGCCTTGTATATTCAAAGCTAAATGTTTTTTACAGACACTATGGCTTAATAATTTAGACTGGGATGATCAATTACCGGATGTATTAGTGAATCAATTTGAACAATTATTTCGTGCCTTTAGGTGTATGTCATTAATAGAATTACCTCGGCCGATGCATGCACCGTACACTAATTTTGCGGAACTACATGGTTTTTGTGACGCCAGTCAACTTGGCTATGCAGCGGTTCTGTATTTAATTACGAGTACCAATGATCATCGCCATTCATCTCTTCTAGTAGCGAAATCGCGTGTTGCACCCATCAAAACAGTATCTATACCCCGACTAGAATTGTTAGGGGCTCATTTACTTAGTCAGTTATCACAGCATTTTATATCTGTTCTATCTTCACGGTATCCTGATTTAAAAGTATTCTTATGGACTGATTCTATGATAGTCTTATCGTGGCTTACTATCCATCCATGTAAATTAAAGACCTTTGTCGCTAATAGGGTCAGTCAAATTTTAGAAATGTCCTCATTTTCATTGTGGAGACACGTTCCTTCGGTTTCCAATCCCGCAGACCTAGCATCTCGAGGTGCCGACCCTGAGATGCTAAGGCAGTCATCCCTGTGGTGGTTTGGCCCTAAATTTCTAATACAAGATGCTTCAACTTGGCCGAGCCAAAATTCGAAAACTGATCCGACTGACGAGTTACAAATAAATCAAGAAAGGTCCAAAGAAAAATCTGTTTTATCAGCAATAAACGAAAACTACTTGTTTTCTACTGCTTTCAATTTTATTTCATCCTGGCAAAAATTAAACAATATTATCAAAATAATTTTAAAGTGGTCTCCGAAGCGTCGAAGACAAAAATCCGATTTACATAGTTTTGTGGTTTTATGCATCTGTAAAATTATTCAGCGAGAATGTTTTACTGAACTTTATCTTCAACTTAAGTCTAAACGTCCTTGTTCAAAGATCTACGCGAATTTAACGCCATTTTTGGATAAAGATGATATTATCCGTGTTGGTGGTAGACTCTCGGAAGCTTCTCTTCCTTACTGTACCAAACATCCAATTTTGCTGCCATCTAAACACCGTTTCGTTTCAATGCTTATTTCACATTATCACAAAAATCTTCTACATGCAGGAACGTTAACAGTTTTGAATGCACTAAGTCAACAATTTTGGATAATGTCAGCGCGTAAAACTGTTAAATCTATTCTTACGAAATGCATTAAGTGCTTTCGTGCACATCCAGTAAGAAATACGCCCTTGATGGGCCAATTACCGTCTGACAGAGTCAACATTGCAACACCATTTACTAACACAGGTGTAGATTATGCTGGACCATTTGTAGTTAAAGCATATCGTTCAAAAAGAGCTCCAGATGTTAACGTGTATTTATGTTTATTCATTTGCATGGTGACGAAAGCGGTTCATCTGGAAGTGGCACGTGATCTAACTACGGAAGCTTTCTTAGACGCATTTCAACGTTTTACTAATCGACGTGGATGTCCTGAACTATTACGTTCTGACTGCGGCACAAATTTTATCGGAGCTCGCACACGAATCTCCGCCAATTTAAAGTCTTTTCTTACACGGTTACCTAAAGATGATCACTTCATATCATCGTTACTTCCAACGCGTTTCGAATTTAAGGTTAACCCCCCTCATGCCCCACATTTCGGTGGTCTGTGGGAGAGAGCCATCCGTTCAGCCAAACAACTTTTGACACGTACTTTAGGTACAAGTCGGCTTTCGTATGAAGCTTTCACAACTCTTATTACTAGGGTGGAAGCAGTTTTAAACTCACGGCCAATTACTCCCCTTTCATCTGATCCTAATGACTTAAAGGCCTTGACCCCAGCCCATTTTTATTGCAAAAACCACTTTGTTCTTTGCCTGACACTACTGGTCAAACTGAATCGTGTCCAGTAAAATATTATTATTTATTAAAAAAATTAACTCATGAATTTTGGACCAAATGGCAACAAGAGTATCTGCTGTCTCTAAACTTACGCAAAAAATGGGTTAAAGAATCACCTAACTTACAAACAGGTGATCTTGTAGTTGTGCATCAACCTGGGTTACCTGCTCTATCCTGGCCTTTAGCCAGAATAACTAAATTATTCCCAGGGACTGACGGAGTTGTCAGAGTGGCAGAAATCTCTACACCTACTGGCTCTTACATTAGACCAGTAATAAAACTATACAAACTGCCTGCTGTTTCCGAATTGAATAACTCTTAGCTTGCTATAAGTTCACCTTTGTTTTATTTCTATTTTATTTATAAAAGTCATCTATTATATTCCTTCTTTGCTATTTTATTGTAATGTATCTTCTTATTGTCAACTCATTCTATTTCTTAGAACCCTATTTATTTCAGTTCTCTTGATTAACAATTTTTTCTTACATTTGATTCCACAATTATCCATACAGTCCACTTCATCCTTTATTATAGGCCTATGTTACCATTGCATTCTTCTCAAGTTTGTTTTTTCACTTCAATTTCAGTTTATTTCATTTCTTTCTTTGGTTCCTCACATTCTTCTCCTCTACTATTTGCTACAAATCCATGCATCATGAAATAACCAACCCTGGTTATTTCATGGAGGGGAGGATGTTACGTCCAGCCATACTTTAAATGTTTTCTTTTTCTTTACAATTTTATTTTATAAACATTTACAGTCCAGCTGATCTAAATTTAAAATCAATTATGTGTAACTAGGCAACAACAAAAAACATTCTTTATAATACGCGTACATCAAGATTAAGTACAATACATACAAGATCAAAAAAAATGAACTGAAACTTTTTTCAAGAACATTATTAAAGTTCATCATTATTATCATCATCATTATTAATCATCATTGCTACCATCATTATTATAATCATCATCATTAACAAAAATCAATTATTAAATCAATATTAATCAATACATCAATTATTATTTCATACATCGCCACACCCTGTTTACGTTTATAAAGTAGTGAAAGAAAAAACAATTAAAACAAAGTAACTCAGATAATATAATTTAAGTAATTTAAAAGTTAACTATTATTTAAAGCCACATAAAATGAAAATTTTGTATGTACAGACCATAAAATTAATAATATAAATTCAGGAGTAATTGAATCAAAGGACTGGTGGGGTTGTAAGGATGGATTTTATGGCTTCCAAGAAGCCATTTTATTATTACAACGTATATCATTAAAGAGAGACAAGGTAGCTTACAATAAACAACAAAATAAATGTACGTTAAATTAAACTAACTACAGATTATAAAAAATCTAATATTAAAATAAAATTTAATCGAAACCTATAAAAATATTGTATTAAAAATTATAAAACAAAATACATTATTTTTTGTATTATTAAATTTTATTACTAAGGTATTTTAAATAAATTTATTTTTATTAATATCCCCATTTAAGGAACTTTGTACAATGTTGGAAGTAAATTATACACGTAGCTTAAATTTTTAAGAAGTATAAATACAATGAAAATTTTTATAGTTTAATTTCAAATGATAACATAATAAATATTATTTCAGTTTTACGTTTAATTTTTTTAAATTTCGTGTAATAAAATATTTATTTTTACTTTCTCTTGCCTATATGAATATATAGGAAGGAAAGTATTGTTTTCATGTCGATTTTTCGAAATCGAGTTTTCACCGGATCTATACGTTTTCAGACCCCCTGAACCCAAAAAACATGTTTTTAGCGATTGGTCTGTGTATGTGTCTGTGTCTGTCTGTGTGTGTGTGTGTGTGTGTGTGTGTGTGTGTGTGTGTGTATGTGTGAACAGAATATCTCAAGAACGGAACATCGTACGAACTTGAAACTTGAAACTTAAGTTACGTACCACTACCGGACTCGACACGAACATTTTCATCAAAATCGGTCAGCCGGAAGTGGTAGTTTATTCGTGTAATTTTTCACTTTTTTGCGATTTTCTCAAAAACCGGTCCTACGATTTTTTTTTAAATCGCCTGGTTTACTCAATTTTTTATTCTCTACAAGATAGGGTAGGCGTCATGTTTGCTGAAATTCTGGGTGAGGCTGTTTTCACGTACAAACGTTGTTTTTTAAGATTACAGCTTTAATATGCATTTTAGCGCAAAACTTTAGATAATAAAAGTTGTAGAGAATTGAAAATTCTAAAACTTTTATTTCAAACAATTTTTTGTATAACGCTTAGTTTAGCGGTAATTTGCGATTTTCTGTTTTTTTCTCACGAAAATGTGTGAAAAATTGATTTTTTAAAGATTTCGGCCTTAGTATGCATTTTACGAAAAAAGTGTATATAATTTAATTTATAGAAAATTAAAAGATCTACAACTTTAATTAAAGCATTTTTCTCTACAGAGCCTAGTTTAGAGAGAAAGAGTGATTTTCCGTATTTCTAAGCCAAACTGAGGTTGATTTTCATTTTGCATGATTCACTCATGATTAAAATAAGGTTATGTTTTTGAGGTTAGTTTTTTGTTTATTTCTAATATTTTATTATTAATGTTAGGTTTATTGTTAATTATTTGCATTGGCAAGAGAAAGTTGTGTGAGTGTTTCACACCAGATTTTTATTTATTTTATTAAGTTTTTTCACTTACCAGAAGAAGGGATAGGCTAGTGGGGCATTTTTTAAGACATCTCTCAATAATGGAGGGTAATATTGAGGGAGTAAATTTTAGGGGGAGGCAAAGGTTAGAATATTTAAAGAAAATTATAAAAGATGTAGGGTATTACAGTACGTATATATGAAACTATTTGCGCAAGATAGAACAGTTTGGAGAACTGCATCAAACCAGTCGAGAGACTGAAGACAAAAAAATGTTTTTCACGAAGAAACTGATTTTTGATTTTTTAAAAATTTATTTTAACATTGTTGTTGTTTAGGTTATTAGCAAAAAAGTTGGTTTGAATCTCAAAGAGGTTTTTCTGAGTAAAACGAGGAGTAAGGTGGTTTACCCAAGCCTTCCTCAATGGGTGGAAAAGTATGATTATCACCATGCCAGGTACTTTAAAAGCATCTACTTTTCACCCTGCAAATAACAAGTTTACTTTATTCACCACAGGGTTTGGCTGTATAATTAAATTTATTACTCTCTGTGACTAGTGTCTTTTACACCTCTACCTATTCTGTTCTTATCTGCTTTAATTATATAATTGGCTGACTAAAAGAAAAGAAACACAACTATTTTTATACCCCTGGAATTATACCTATTATCTTTTATACCTATATATTAATATAATTAGGTATAAAATAGGTATAATATAATTATACCTATATATCTATTAAAATAGGTGCCGATCACATTGGTGTAGTTGGTAACGTGCTCGTCTCTCATCAAGCGGTCTTGGGTTCGAATCCCATCAGGCAAGGCATATTTTCATACGTTACAAAAAATCATTTATAGCTTATGTAGTAATAGGAGAGCGGGGAGGAGATTTAGTACTTGAGGCAGAGGTAGTGAGGAAATATGACAAGTTCAAGTACTTAGGAACACTCTTTTCTGAAGATGGAGGATGTGAGGAGGACGTCAGATCTAGGGTCGGTCAGGGAAGGGCGGCAATTCGAAAGCTGAACAGTATATTGTGGTCTCCAAAAATAAGTTTAAGAACAAAAAAAGTTATGTATAATGCAGTGGTTGAGCCAATTACAACTTATGGAGCAGAGTGTTGGCAAATCAGCAGCCGAAATGTTAATTATTTGGAGGCTTTGGAGATGGAGTTTTTCCGCAGAGCTTGTCGGCTTTCGAGAATGGACCGAGTTAGGAATGAGGTAATAAGGGACAGAGTTGGAAGACCTCATTCTATTGTGGATAGGATTGAAGGAAGGCAACTGGAGTGGTATGGGCATGTACAGCGCATGAGTAGGGTGGCCAAAAAAGATTTTGGAGTACTGTCCAGCAGCAAGACGGAGGAGAGGTAGGCCTAGAGGAACATGGAGAGAGGGAGTGCGAAGGGCGATGGAAGAAAGAGATTTAGGTTAACGGGACTGGATGGACAGGAGGAGGTGGAGATCGTGATGCGGGATGCGGAGTAATCTGTAGGAACCCCGCGTAAAGTAAGTAAGTACAAAAAATCATTTCATCCTTCACCG